>JAWPHD010005934.1:0-47500 GCA_037043455.1 Cyrtodaria siliqua
GAGGACTTTAAGCTGAGTGTAAATATTAAACTGTTGGATCTTGTAATTTCAGAGAAGAAGATTTTTTAAGTTTGTTCCTATATAAGTCTATGCAAAACATGTGATCCCTGGGGAGGGGCCAAATTTGACCCCAGGGTCACCATTCAAACAACTTGATAGAGGACCATAAGTTGAGTGTAAATAAAAAAAAAAAAACTTTGTTTCTTGTAGTTTTCAGAGAAGATTTTTTAAGTTTTACCCTATATATAAGTCTATATAAACTGTGACCCCTGAGTCGGGGCTAATTGGACCACATGGTCACCATTTGAACATTTTTTTAGAGGAACTTAAGCTGATAATAAATACAAAATATTAAACCTTTCGTATCTGTAATTTCAGAGAAAAAGATTTCTGTAGTTTTTCCCTATATAAGTCTATGTAAAACTGTGACCACTGGGGCGGGACCAAATTTGAGCCCATGGTCAACATTTGAACAAACTTGTAGATGATCCATAAGCAGATAATAAATAAAACTCTATCTATGTAAAGCTGATCCAACAAGGGCGCCTAAGCTCCCAGTTAAAGATAAAAGAACCAAGCTTTCTTATGAGAAAAACCAAACAAAAAACAAAAAACAAAAACTCGTCCGAGCTTTCATTGATATCAACAATCTCGCCAGTGTTGGGAAAGATCGAATACAAAATGAAGGCGCAAGAGTGTTCACAAGGCTGAAATCGCATTTTTCAATAATTCAAGGGCACATCACTACGGTGTTTCTGGTCCGATATAGCTGTTGTTTTAGCTTGTCCGAACTTTTGTTGATATTAACAATCTCTGCAAGTTTAGTAAAGATCAAATAATAAATAAAGATGCTAGAGTGTTCACAAGGCAGGAAATGGCATTTTTCAGGAAAAAAACAAGAGCCATGACTCTGGTGTTACAGACGCAATTTAGCTGGTTTTCGAAATTGTCCAAGCTTTCATTTGTATTAACAATCTGTGCCTTTTTGCTAATGATCAAATATTAAATGAAGGTGCTAGAGTGTTCACAAGGCAGGAAATGACATTTCTGAGAAAAAACAAGGGCTGTAACTCTGGTATTACTTATCCGAATAGGCTGTTTTTCGAACTTTTCTGAGCTTTCATTAATATTAACAATCTTTGCAGGTTTGGTAAAGATCAAATAATAAATGAAGGTGCTAGAGTGTTCACAAGGCTTAATATGGCATTTTTCAGCAAAACAAGGGCCATCTCTCCGGAGAAACTAATCCGATCAGGCTGGTTTTCAAACTTCTACGAGCTTTCATTGATATAAAGACACTGGTAAAGATTCGTAAAGATCCAATTAGTATTGAAGGCCGTAGAGTATTCACAATGCAAAAGTTAATAGACGGACGATGGACGGACGGTTATCAGTAGAGCTAATAACAAGAGGCCCAAGTGGGCCTGTGAACGCTCTACTGGCTCAAGATAAAGTTTATGTATAAGGGGCCATATGTCTTTCAAAAATCATTCAACCGGAACATGGTGATGATATATGCAACTAGGCTTGGTACTGATCATCCCTGCAAAAAAAAAGGATAAAAATATCGGACTGGGAAAGCAGCATTCAAGGACGACAGTCAACCACAAAACACAAAAACAAACACGCAAACAGACAAACGAAAAGACAAAAGTAATAAAAAATGCAAACGACATCACAAACACAAAAGGGTTGACAATAGGGCTACCGCCTTGAAAAGTTTCGTTAAAATCCAGCAAGAGGTTCAGGAGAACTAGTCTAAAGTTAGTGTATTAAAACCTTTAAGGGCTCATAACTCTTCCAAAATTCATTCAACCAGAACATGGAAATGACAGGTGCAACTAGGCATAGTACTGATCATCCTCGCCAAGATTCACTGAAATCTGGCAAAGAGTTCAGAAGAGACTAATCTGGACGAAGTTTGTGTATTAAAACATTTAAAGGGTCATAACTCTGCCAATAGTCATTCAACCGAAATATGGCGATGATATGCACAACTAGGCTTGGTACTGATCATCCCTGCAAAGTGTCAATGAAATCCGGCCAAATGAAGGCCCTTTCGTCTTAATGAGGCCAAGATTTAGCATATTTCAGAAAATCAAGGGCCATGACTCCGATGTAAATGGTCCAATCTGGATGGTTTTCGAACTTGTCCAAGCTTTCATTGATATTAACAATCTGGTAAAGTTTCTTAAAGATCGGATGAAAGATGAAGGCCCTTTAGTCCTAACTAAATCAAGGGCCATAACTCTTCTGTTACTCGTCCGATCTGGCTGGTTTTCGAACTTGTCTGAGCTGTCATTCGTATAAACAATCTGGTAAAGTTTCGTAAAGATCGGATGAAAATGAAAGCCCTATCAAATTAACGAGGCAAAATATAGCATTTTTAACTAAATCAAGGGCCATAACTCCACTGTTACTCGTCCGATCTGGCTGGTCGTCAAATCTGTCCGCGATTTCATTGATATTAACAATCTGGTAGAGTTTTGAAAAGATCGTATAAAAAATGAAGGCCCTATCATCTTCACGAGGCAAAATATAGCATTTTTAACTAAATCAAGCGCCATAACTCCACTGTTACAGGTCCGATCTAATTGTCTTCGAACTTGTCCGAGCGTTTAATTATGTAAACAATCTGGTAAAGGTTGGTAAAGATCGGATGAAATATGAAGGCCCTATTGTCTTAACGAGGCAAACTATAGCATTTTTAACTAAATCAAGGGCCATAACTCCGTTGTTGATAATCCGATCTAGCTGGTTTTCAAACTTATCCGAGCTTTCATTTATATAAACAATCTGGTAGAGTTTGGTAAAGATCGAATGAAAGATGAAGGCCCTATCGTCCTAACGAGACAAAATATAGCATTTTTAACCAAATCAAGGGCAATAACTCCGCTGTTAATGATCCGATCTAGCAGGTTTGCAAACTTATCCGAGCTTTTATTGATATTAACAATCTGTGTGAGTTTGGTAAATATCAAATAATAAATGAAGGTGCTGGAGTGTTCACAAGGCTTAATATGGCATTTTTCAGCTAAACAAGGGCCCTGACTCCGGTGAAATTATTCCGATCTTGCAAGTTTTCGAACTTTTCCGAATTTTTTATTGATATAAAGACACTGGCAAAGTTTAGTAAAGATCCAATAATAATGAAGGCGCTAGAGTGTTTACAAGGCAGAAAATAACATTTTTCAGAAAAATCAAGGGCCATAACTCCGGTGTTACTGATCCGATTAAGCTGGTTTTCGAAATTGTTTGAGCTTTCATTAATATTAACAATATGTGCAAGTTTGGTAAAGATGAAATAATAAATGAAGGTGCTAAAGTGTTCACAAGGCAGAAAATGGCATTTTTCAGAAAAAACAAGAGCCATAACTCTGGTATTACTGATTTTTTTAGCTGATTTTCGAACTTGACCAAGTTATTATTAGTATTAACATTATGTGCAAGTTTGGTAATGATCAAATAATAAATGAAGGTGCTAGAGCGTTCACAAGGCAGAAAATAGCAATTTTCAGAAAAAGCAATTGATATAAAGACACTGGCAAAGTTTCGTAAAGATTCGATTAATAATAAAGGCCCTAGAGTGTTCACAAGGCAAAAGTTAACGGACGACTGACGACGGACGGACGACGGACAACTCACCATCCCATAAGCCTTCGGCCAGTAGAGCTAAAAATGAATAAAAATTACCGTGTATAATATGTGTAATAACAACATGTGATTATAATGATGCATTACAATGATGAGAAACTGTTAAAGTTTAAATTAAATAAAATAGCTATATATCTTTAAATGTTTAAAGACTTATGTTATATGTATACCAGATCAATACTGTATGCAAACATGAACACATACAATTAGAAAATGTATATTATTAAAGTAGCCAAATAAGATGAACGCATATAAAAAGAAAAACGCAATAGTTTCAATGAGTCGCATATGCTTATTTGTTTAGCAAGTTTGAATTCCGTCAATGTCTGTTTGGGATGTACCTGTGTTTAATCCCATTGAAATTATATATAACTTGGATGCAAACGTACAGAACGGGAACGAGATAAATAGTTAATGGTTGCATGCAATCGTTGCCGTGTTAATGAGGTTGTAGTTGTATGAACTTGTCCTAGAACACTTAATTCGTATTTAATTTGTAAAACTCAATCGAAAAATGCACGGCAACATTAAAGGAAAATTATTTATTCAGTTTTATCTGAAAAGCATATTACGACTGTATAAAGCTGCACCTTGGCAGATGTTTTCGATTCATCTATCATTCAAACATAATCCTATTAATATATATACATAACGGTGAGAATGAGAAAATCATAAAGGATTAAAACAGCAATATATTGGGAAAAAGTCATACCACTAATAGTTTTGGAAACATGATTACTGAGGAGAATTTACTTTTCATTGGTTATTTGCAAGTTATTTCAAAGGATAAAGTATAACACAACCACCTGTCCGTTGCTAAAAAATTCTAAAATATTGGTCTATGGTAATCGAGTCAAATTGTTTGTTTTTTCAACGTCTCATAGCAAACTTTGATTTTGTTTTACCGGTAATTATGAATAAAGTTCAATTTTCCATTTTGATTTTGACATGTCCAAGCTAAATGTCCAGCACAAAAACTGGAAGATTTACCACTTTTGTTTGTTAATGTTAGTGGTGTCAAGCAACACACTGTTCGGTTTTTACTCCAGAGTTTATATGTAAATGCATATGCCTCTTGAAAACCCCAAAACGTGTCATAGTTAGCTGTTAGTACCGTCAAATCGGTGTCAATCCAATCTCACACCATGGTGTTCTCAAAATTGCAACCGAAAAAATAAATATCTATGTGCGAAGTATTAAAAAGATCTCAAACCAGCGAAAAACACATATGATTAATGGTGTCAGATTCATCCTACAGTCGCATACAAGGGTTAAATGTGTAGAGATACATTCAATGTACGCTTTCTTGTAATGGTATCGGCTTTTGTTACTAAACGTATTGCGATTTAAAACCACAGGATTGTTAACTCAACTCTTCTCTCGTTAACTTTTAATAATTGTATTACCTCGCTTGAATAAAGGCAGTGTTGATTTTTTCTACGTTTTGACGACTGGTATTGAGACCGAGTCCTTCCATATGTTTTTTTTAATACATATTGGGTAAGTTTTAATTGCATTTGATTGGTGTGTCATACAAGTGACAACTATACTCGTTTGTAATATGTTATTTATCTGCTGTACCCGAATCATGGGTCATGTTATAGAAGTGGTAAGCTTTAGGATGAGGCGACGGAATGTTTTACTGACTACGATTTATTGGAGAACAGTCGGATGTGGGTGAAATTTGAGAGAATTCGAGCTGATTAAATAATTCTAAGTCAATGCTCGATATAAATTAATTAATTATGTGATTACTACTAGTATCTTCAACTTTTAAAATATACACATGTCACAGGTAGTCCAAATGTTGACTGATTCTTGCTCAGTTTGGATGGTATGTATCTATCCAACAAGAAAAAAGTTATTTGATGAGAACTGTATCGTAAAACATTTCACACCAAGTCATCTGGATTACCTAAAATATATAGAGATGAACAAGAGTATACAAAAATATAATGTTTCAAGCTGTATAGACTATATTCGAATGCAAAACACTGCTATAAAATAAGTATACAAGTCGCGAACAGGAAATGCAACTTTCACAGAACACAGTAAACCCCAAAACACGCAAAAAGACAAATTGCAGAAGTCCAAAAATTCTCAACAATGGCATTCAAAATTTCCGATAATTGTTTTGAAAAGAGAGAAAGTTTATCATTATTTCACAACTTTTGTCAACTATCGTGTATTGTCTTCTATAGAGGATAAGAAATCCGTGGACAGAATGGTAAGGGTCCCATTGACGATTATCTTTATAGTTGTATTAGAAAGGATTCATCGACTTTGTAGAAAACAACCTTGTACAACAGTAATTACAAAAAGCCATGATGCTAACGTTGACATGGTACCAGTCGGAGGTTTTGCTGACATAAGAAGTATTGAGTATTGAAAAGAGGATCCATTGGATTCAACACTAACATACAAGATAGAAAAGTAGAAAACTCTGTTGTAATGAGTCTTTTCGTGAGATGATAAGGTACAACACATCTAACGCCCTCTGGCATCGGCTTAAGCATGTTTGTTAAAGGCATAATGATGAGGATAGAAAACACAAATAACCAGTCAGTACCAGGAAACTGTTGCTGTTTGTCTGGACTCAAATATGTGTGTTTTAATCCTATTGATGCACTTCGGACAACACTCAGGCCACGTGATTTGCACCCAAATGTTTAGCAGAGCATAAAATTGAGATGTTTGAACAGCATATAAATGTCTTCCAGGTGGTTACGCACTCACAAAATATGACGGAGTAAGACAATTATCTGGATAGGGAAAGCAAATAGTTTGAAAAGCCTTCCGGATTGCTAAATAGGCTTTGAGGAACATATCTTACTGAATATGCTGTGAAATACGCAGAAGCTCGTAAGATGAATAGACTTTTATCAAAGCAAGTCAATCGATCTCATAAGATTTGATCCTAAATAGAAAACTTGAGACTGAAAATCTTCATGGGCAGCAAATGCTATGGAATTTCACAAGTGAGCGCCATATCAGGCAGGTATTCGGTAATTGTGTGCACCACATCAGTGTCATAATAGATATAATAATGTAAGTGTTATAAAGTTGTTATTATCAAGTAAATGTCATAGCGTAACTATAATAGCGTTTTGTAAATTCTAATGATTTATTGCCATCTTCTTTTTATTTAATTCATAAAGGTATTCAGAAATGTACACCAATATCTCTCTCGCACAACGTACTATCAAGAAAACCATGTCATTGTACATGTAGTAGTACCTGCATAACAGACAGTTTTCTGAGAATTCAGTTATAAATATAACCTTGATCACTAAATGTGTACTATCCCGATATCCTGGGTACCGAACCTTCTGTGCAAGCATTTTTTTATTTTTATGCTTTGTCATGTATTGTCGTATTATTTAAATGAGATAGAATATCTATTTTTAATTGTCTTTTATTATGCCAACGCCTTTGCCATTAAGTGATATTGCCAATTAAAACATAGCAATGAGTTGGGCGTATAGACATATTGCAACACGAGACATAATGCCGTTCCACTGAGGGTTTCTCCACTTGTTAAACTGGCAGAGGGACTATTATCCTCAGAACAAAACACTCACAAAAATTGACTTGATGACAAATTTGCTAGTAAATAATGACTGATGTGAACCCAGCTTCTTGGATATAACCTTTTGATTTAATGAACTTTTAACATTTTAGTTGCATGCATTTCGCTGCAGTCGTCTTCCTTGAGCGCATATGTCCTGTGGCCCAGTGGATAGCACGATGGGCATGACATCTGGAGAATCTAGGTTAAAGCATCGCCGGAGCCACAGAGTGTAGTTGGTGTGCTATAGGGCAAGACACTTTCCCTCGTGAAGACAGAGGTAGCCTCGTACGTCGGATGAGGATGTAAACTGGGCCGTCCCGTGTATCCTGTATTTGTTTTCACGATTAGGTCAGGTTACAGGATTCCTACGTATCACTCCCTTCCCTCTGGTGCGGGTCTTAGTAACATATACTGTGTTGATGGGCCGGTAAACACCAATCGGTTCATTCAATAATTCTGTTTCTTTAAACGTGCATATTGAATAACTTCACCAACAAAATTAAAGGTAAAATTATGTATTTCATCAACAACAACAGTTGGAGTAAAAACTCAACGAGGGACAGGTTAAGGCAGTACATACAGCCCTATAAAGTAGTCTTTGTCATTGCCACAATTACCCTGTCATTGGAAATACAAGTTCGATCTTTGTTTGGTAAGTGTCATTTAATTTTCACTATTTGTACATGCATACAAATAGGAATGATGCTAACTAACAGTCCCAAACCTAGGTTATAAATATAACAAAATGTGAAAAATGTCCCAACATACGTTATTAAGGTGCTATTGTAACATGTGTACCAATTTTAACAAACAGTTGTCATGGTTATGAGTTAGCACAGTAGTCCATAGCTAGGTGTTACTATATCACTGTTTCTTCGTTGCTTTTATTTTGAGTACTGACACAAAAATGGTTCTTGCAAATGCATACAATAGTTACATTTCATAAGCAGACTTCTTCATTGTGATTTATGTGGGTGGAGTAATTAAAAATGGTGTTAAAACTCGACATAATTGCTATTAAAAAGCATTAAAATTAAAAATTGAAAGCATGTAATTTGATTTCATGTTTACAAGGTTAACTGTTACTTCTTTACTTTTCAGGCTTGCTGAACTAATATACGCAAGCATAGACATGAACGTTGCATAGTACATACTTTCATTATTCTATCAAGACATTCCCAATTCATAATATAATATTTAAATCATCGTAGAAAGGTTGTGAATTACTGATTCTTACAATATTATACACTTCATGTAAAAATATTGATTAAACTAAATTCATACACAATGTGTCAATAGTAGGTGGGGTAAGCTGACTTCCAATTGTAAGCACAATAGTGATTTTAAGCAGAATACATTGCCGATACAAAGCTTATAAATATTTATTCTGTATTAACATAATATGAATTATAAACCTAATTGAATATTTTAAAAGTACCTTTACAATTATTAAACAAACAGAATGTGGTAAAAATGAACATCCAAAATTTGATGTCAGAGCTACAATGATACACATCATATTATTCGAATAACACTGTATAAGCTAACTGTTCCAGATTGCTATCATGAAACATGTTATCTACGGACATTGCTCTTTTCAAAAAGTGATGGTGGAATTTGCCATATGAGTTGGTAGCAATATCGAATGTTTTGGGTCCTGCTCAAGGCCTGTATATAAATATAAACATCGAACAGGAAAAGCAGCATTCAAGGACGACAGTCAACCACAAACACACACAGAAACAAAGAAAAAGATTTAAAGATGAATAAAAGGTCAAATAAGACATCACAAACACAAAAGGGTTGACAATAGGGCTACCGCCTTGGAACGGTTAGTGGCAAAAAAGGCCGCTGGGGGTTAAAAATCAGGTTCTAGGGTGCACCAAACCTGACACTTACCCAATAAAACGGGACAGTGCAAATAAAGAAATCCCCGCCATGAACTATTCTCTAAACAACAAGGCAGCACCCGCATTTATGTCTAGAATTTAGTTAAAGTTGACGCTCATGTGATTAGATATTATATGGATTTATTGTGAAAACAACACCTGTTCAGGGTTCACGATACTTGATTAAACATTTAAATCGAGTTTCACTTTGATCTTTGTAAACTCAACAACTGTTTAATATAGTCATATAACGCGTATTGAAAATTAATAGTCTGTTCAAAACAATCAACTGGGTGACGAATGTTAAAGAAATAGTTTGAAACAGTTTGATATAACAAAGGATGACAACATTTAATTTAAGTGTAATAACTGTAAGTATAATTAATACTTTGAATATTTAACGTTTTATATTTGACAAGTACAGTTACATAATAGCTGCTTTTAGGCTATCACTGCTACTGATATATGTAAAAAATTAAACCAAATATGTATAGCACATTTAAATTTGTATAACTAAACATTTGAATACGATTAAATCAGAACATATACATTCAGCTGAAGGCTAAACGTCGAAGGTATATTTTCATCTGTAAATTCGTTATGTATGTCTTATTAGAGATGATATAAACTCTACAAAAAATGTGTATTTTCAAAGCAAATAACTGAAAGATAACGATGATCCTATAGACAATCTTGGCATGTAAATGTCACTATCACTATACCCTTGGACACCATTTAAAGGCCACCACCACTAAAATCTAGTGCATTAAAGTTCACCATTATTATACACTATTGCATCTATACATATCACACTCACTACACACTATAACACCGTCAAAGGGCATCATTACTTCACACTATAACACCATTAAAGGCCACACTTACTTCGCACTGTGGCACCATTAAAGGCCACCATTACTTCACACTAGAACACCATTAAAGGTCACCATTACTTCACACTAGAACACCATTTAAGACCACCATTATTTTACACTAGTGCGCCCTTATAGTACCATTACTTCACACAGGTGCACCAAGTGCACCAAGTGCACCAATAAAGGCCACCGTAACTATAGACCAGTGCACTATTAACAGCTACCATCACTTAACACCAGTATACCATTAAAGGGCAACATCATTCCACACGTGTTCACTATTAAAGGCCACACTCACTAAACACTAGAACACTATTTAATACCACCATAACTTCACACTAGTGCACCATTGAAAAGTATGATCCCTTCACAGTCATGCAACATTAAATGCCATAATCACCTCACACTAACGCACCATTAAAGACCCTCATCAATAAACATCACACTAGTGCATTATTAAAAGATAATATCACTGTAGAATAATGCACTATTAACGGTCAACATCACTACACAATATAGCACTATTAAAGGCCTCGACACTATAGCCATGTGCACACTAAAAGGCACCCATCATTACACACTAGTACACTATTAAAGGTCTCCATCACTATACACTTGTACAATATTAACAGCCAACACCACTACACACTAGTGCACTATTAAAGGCCCCATCACTTAACACTAGTGCACTATTAAAGGCCCCATCTAAACAGACTAGTTCACTATTTAGGGCGCCTATCAGTACACACTAGTTAACTATCAAAGGCCCCCATCATTACACACAAGTTCACTATTAAATACCCCCATCACTACACACTTGTGCAATACTAAAGGCCACCATAATCAAAGACTAGTACACTAATAATCACCACACACTAGTGCAATATAAACTGTCCTCATCGCTACACACTGGTGCACTATTAAAGCCCACCATCACTACACACTAGTGAACTATTAAAGATACACATCACTACACACAAGTGAACTATTAAAGGTCCTTTCACTATACACTACTGAACTAATAAAGATCAACATCACTACTCACTAGTGCACTATTAAAGGTCCCCGTTACTACACACTAGTGCACTATTAAAGGTCCCCATCTCTATACATTATTACACTATTAACAGCCGACATCACGACACACTAGTGAACTATTAAAGATCCCCATCAATACATATAGAATAGTGCACTGTTTAGATGCTCTATCACTACATACAAGTGAACTATTTAATGCGCCCATCACTACACACTAGTTCACTATCAAAGGTCCCCATCATTACACACAATTTTACCATTAAATGCCCACATCACTACACACTTGTGCAATATTAAAAGCCACAACTATCATAGACTAGTACAATAATAAAGGCCCGATCACCACACACTAGTGCAATGTAAACAGTCGCCATCACTACACACTATTTCACTATTAAAGGCTGCATCACTACACACTAGTGCACTATTAAAGGCCGAATCATTACACACTAGTGAACTATTATAGTCCCCATAACTACACACTATTGAATTATTAAAGGCCGCATCACTACACACAAGTGAACTATTAAAGGCCGCATCAATAAACACTAGAGCACTATTAAAGGTCCCATCATTACACACTAGTGAACAATTAAAGGCCGCATGACTACACACTATTGAACTATTAAAGTCCCCATCACTACACACTAGTGAACTATTAAAGGTCCCATCACTACACACTAGTGAACTATTAAAGGCCGCATTACTAAACACTATTGAACTATTAAAGGCCCCCATCATACACACTATTGAACTATTAAAGGCCCCATCACTACACACTAGTGCACTATTAAAGACCCCATCATTGCCCACTAGTGCACTATTAAAGGTCCCATCACTACACACTATTGAACTATTAAAGGCCCCATCACTACACACTATTGAACTATTAAAGCCCTATCACTACACACTATTGAACTATTAACGACCCCATCACTACACACTAGTGAACTAGTAAAGGTCCCATCACTACACACTAGTGGACTAGTAAAGGTCCCATCACTACACACTAGTGAACTAGTAAATGTTCCATCACTACACACAATTGAACTATTAAAGCCCCCATCGCTACACACTAGTGAACTATTAAAGGTACCATCACTACACAAAAGTGAACTATTAAATGTGGTCCCATCACTACACACTATTGAACTATTAAAGGCCCCATCACTACACACTAGTGAACTATTAAAAGTACCATCACTACTCACTATTGAACTATTAAAGGTATCATCACTACACATTAGTGAACTATTAAAGATCCCATCATTACACACTATTGAACTACTAAAGGCTCCATCACTACACCCAAGTGAACTATTAAATGTGGTCCCATCACTACACACTATTGAACTATTAAAGGCCCCATCACTACACACTAGTGAACTATTAAAAGTACCATCACTACTCACTATTGAACTATTAAAGGTACCATCACTACACATTAGTGAACTATTAAAGATCCCATCATTACACACTATTGAACTACTAAAGGCCCCGTCATTACACACTATTGAACTATTAAATGTCCCATCACATTATTGAACTATTAAATGTCCCATCACTACATACTAGTGAACTGATAAAGGTCCCATCACTACACACTATTGAACTATTAAAGCCCGCATCAATACACAATATTGAACTATTAAAGCCCCCATCACTACACACTAGAGAACTATTAAAGTCCCATCACTACACACTAGTCAACTATTAAAGGCGCCATTTGTACACACTATTGAACTATTAAACCCCCATCACTACACACTAGTGAACTATTAAAGCCCCCATCACTACCCACTATTGAACTATTAAAGCCTCCATCAATACACACTAGTGAACTATTAAAGATCAACATTACTACACACTAGTGCACTATTAAAGGCCCCCATCACTACACACAAGTGATCTATTAAAGGTTCCCATCACTACACACTAACGCACCATTAAAGACCCTCATCACTAAACATCACACTAGTGCATTATTAAAAGATAATATCACTGTAGAATAATGCACTATTAACAGTCAACATCACTACACAAGGCAGCACAATTAACGGTCAACATCACTACACAATATAGCACTATTAAAGGCCTCGACACTATAGACATGTGCACACTAAAAGGCCCCCATCATTACACACTAGTACACTATTAAAGGTCTCCATCACTATACACTTGTACACTATTAACAGCCAACACCACTACACACTAGTGCACTATTAAAGGCCCCATCACTTAACACTAGTGCACTATTAAAGGCCCCATCTAAACAGACTAGTTCACTATTTAGGGCGCCTATCAGTACACACTTGTTAACTATCAAAGGCCCCCATCATTACACACAAGTTCACTATTAAATATCCCCATCACTACACACTTGTGCAATACTAAAGGCCACCATAATCAAAGACTAGTACACTAATAATCACCACACACTAGTGCAATATAAACTGTCCTCATCGCTACACAGTGGTGCACTATTAAAGCCCACCATCACTACACACTAGTGAACTATTAAAGATACACATCACTACACACAAGTGAACTATTAAAGGTCCTTTTACTACACACTACTGAACTAATAAAGATCAACATCACTACTCACTAGTGCACTATTAAAGGTCCCCGTTACTACACACTAGTGCACTATTAAAGGTCCCCATCTCTATACATTATTACACTATTAACAGCCGACATCACGACACACTAGTGAACTATTAAAGATCCCCATCAATACATATAGAATAGTGCACTGTTTAGATGCTCTATCACTACATACAAGTGAACTATTTAATGCGCCCATCACTACACACTAGTTCACTATCAAAGGTCCCCATCATTACACAACATTTCACCATTAAATGCCCACATCACTACACACTTGAGCAATATTAAAAGCCACAACTATCATAGACTAGTACAATAATAAAGGCCCTATCACCACACACTAGTGCAATGTAAACTGTCGCCATCACTACACACTATTGCACTATTAAAGGCCGCATCATTACACACTAGTGAACTATTATAATAGTCCCCATCACTACACACTATTGAATTATTAAAGGTCCCATCACTACACACTAGTGAACTATTAAAGGCCGCATGACTACACATTATTGAACTATTAAAGTCCCCATCACTACACACTAGTGAACTATTAAAGGTCCCATCACTACACACTAGTGAAATATTAAAGGCCGCATAATTAAACACTCTTGAACTATTAAAGGCCCCCATCATACACACTATTGAACTATTAAAGGCCCCATCACTACACACTAGTGCACTATTAAAGACCCCATCATTGCCCACTAGTGGACTATTAAAGCCCCATCACTACACACTATTGAACTATTAACGACCCCATCACTACACATTAGTGAACTAGTAAAGGTCCCATCACTACACACTAGTGAACTAGTAAAGGTCCCATCACTACACACTATTGAACTATTAAAGCCCCCATCGTTACACACTAGTGAACTATTACATGTCCCATCACTACACACTATTGAACTACTAAAGCCCCTTCACTACACACTATTGAACTATTAACGACCCCAGTACTACAGACTAGTTCACTATTTAGGGCGCCTATCAGTACACACTAGTTAACTATCAAAGGCCCCCATCATTACACACAAGTTCACTATTAAATATCCCCATCACTACACACTTGTGCAATACTAAAGGCCACCATAATCAAAGACTAGTACACTAATAATCACCACACACTAGTGCAATATAAACTGTCCTCATCGCTACACAGTGGTGCACTATTAAAGCCCACCATCACTACACACTAGTGAACTATTAAAGATACACATCACTACACACAAGTGAACTATTAAAGGTCCTTTTACTACACACTACTGAACTAATAAAGATCAACATCACTACTCACTAGTGCACTATTAAAGGTCCCCGTTACTACACACTAGTGCACTATTAAAGGTCCCCATCTCTATACATTATTACACTATTAACAGCCGACATCACGACACACTAGTGAACTATTAAAGATCCCCATCAATACATATAGAATAGTGCACTGTTTAGATGCTCTATCACTACATACAAGTGAACTATTTAATGCGCCCATCACTACACACTAGTTCACTATCAAAGGTCCCCATCATTACACAACATTTCACCATTAAATGCCCACATCACTACACACTTGAGCAATATTAAAAGCCACAACTATCATAGACTAGTACAATAATAAAGGCCCTATCACCACACACTAGTGCAATGTAAACTGTCGCCATCACTACACACTATTGCACTATTAAAGGCCGCATCATTACACACTAGTGAACTATTATAATAGTCCCCATCACTACACACTATTGAACTATTAAAGGTCCCATCACTACACACTAGTGAACTATTAAAGGCCGCATGACTACACATTATTGAACTATTAAAGTCCCCATCACTACACACTAGTGAACTATTAAAGGTCCCATCACTACACACTAGTGAAATATTAAAGGCCGCATAACTACACACTATTGAACTATTAAAGGCCCCCATCATACACACTATTGAACTATTAAAGGCCCCATCACTACACACTAGTGCACTATTAAAGACCCCATCATTGCCCACTAGTGGACTATTAAAGCCCCATCACTACACACTATTGAACTATTAACGACCCCATCACTACACATTAGTGAACTAGTAAAGGTCCCATCACTACACACTAGTGAACTAGTAAAGGTCCCATCACTACACACTATTGAACTATTAAAGCCCCCATCGTTACACACTAGTGAACTATTACATGTCCCATCACTACACACTATTGAACTACTAAAGCCCCTTCACTACACACTATTGAACTATTAACGACCCCAGTACTACATACTAGTGAACTAGTAAAGGTCCCATCACTACACACTAGTGAACTAGTAAAGGTCCCATCACTACACACTAGTGAACTAGTAAGGTCCCATCACTACACACTATTGAACTATTAAAGACCCCATCATTGCCCACTAGTGCATTATTAAAGCCCCATCACTACACACTATTGAACTATTAACGACCCCATCACTACACATTAGTGAACTAGTAAAGGTCCCATCACTACACACTAGTGAACTATTACATGTCCCATCACTACACACTATTGAACTACTAAAGGCCCCATCACTACACACAAGTGAACTATTAAATGTGGTCCCATCACTAAACACTATTGAACTATTAAAGGCCCCATCACTACACACTAGTGAACTATTAAATGTACCATCACTACTCACTATTGAACTATTAAAGGTACCATCACTACACATTAGTGAACTATTAAAGGTCCCATCACTACACACTATTGAACTACTAAAGGCCCCGTCACTACACACTATTGAACTAGTAAATGTCCCATCACATCACACTATTGAACTATTAAATGTCCCATCACTACACACTAGTGAACTGTTAAAGGTCCCATCACTACACACTATTGAACTATTAAAGCCCGCATCACTACACAATTTTGAACTATTAAAGCCCCCATCACTACACACTAGAGAACTATTAAAGTCCCATCACTACACACTAGTCAACTATTAAAGGCGCCATCAGTACACACTATTGAACTATTAAACCCCCATCACTACACACTAGTGAACTATTAAAGCCCCCATCACTACCCACTATTGAACTATTAAAGCCTCTATCACTACACAATAGTGAACTATTAAAGATCAACATTACTACACACTAGTGCACTATTAAAGGCCCCCATCACTACACACAAGTGATCTATTAAAGGTCCCCATCACTACACACTAGTGAACTATTAAAGCCCCCATCACTACACAATAGTGAAATATTAAAGATCAACATCATCTGGAGGCGATCTTGTTGATCTGATGGAGCCATTTTATTATCCAACCCTATTTTGTGATGATGACTTGCAATTTCAAAATTACTTTCCCAAACCCACTGTTACTCCCCCATGAATTATTCATCAATCGATTTTGGGAGTATTTCCATCGACAACCGATAAAACACTATTCGGACTTTTGCGAGGTGCGTTGGAAAATCCGTTACTATTTGTAGCTTGAGACACTTACAAGGACGATGATTATCACAAGCGATAATTTAAATAAACACTTAGATGATTTGTTAGTGATTTTAGTTCTTATCAAAGTAATCATTTTATTATTTGTTTTTGCTAATAGTCTTACTTATAACTTAGTAAACGTGTATTAATATCACAAACAAGTCCTTCCCGTAACATATAATGTATACAACAAAACATACTCGGAATGTTACCAGCCATAATAAAACCTACCGGAACAGGAGGACTGGTTTCATTAATTTACGCATTTTATGCAAAAACGAATAATGTTTGTATCATATTATTTTAATTTAGCTTCACAGTTAGTGTTTTCTGTAAGTGAAGAGGGTAATGGAACGCTAGTGAAGAGGCCCTCTCAGGGGTTTGGGGGATGTGGGGAACATGGCCAATTAGTTTAGGAATCTTGGGAACATTGCCAATTACTTTAAGGTATCCAGGGATAAAATGCCTACTTTTAGGGATCTAGGGATCAGTGTCCTAAAGGAAAAACAACAACTAATATTTGCGAATAATTGCTTTACTTTTAAAACATGACATTTGGACTGCTGATCACTGTTGACTGTTTTGGACGGCTTTCAGTATCACCTTTTACGACGGTTTGTAACAGCGCCCATCGCTCAACAGGATGCTCTAACTTCAGAGAAGATCAACTTTCCTGTTCAACTGAAAGCGTTTGCACGGCGATGGACACTAATATTTTAGTCCATGTGTGTCCATCTTTAGTTATACTGATCAAAGATCAGAAGAGCTTATGTTGTGGTGCGTCGTCCGTCTGTCCGTCCGTCCGGCCGTCCGTCCATATTTTTTTTTGTGGCGACTACTCCTTTAAAACTGTTAGATGGAGGTTTATGAAACTTTACAGGAATATTGCTTATAAGATCTAGATAATCTTAGCAAAATTCAGGTTGATGTGAAATCAAAGCTAAAAATATATTTTTAATAACGAAGATTGAAACGACTACTCCTACGAAACTTTAAGTGATACTGATATAGGATCTTTACTTAAGTGATCAGCATGACATAACGTTGATCCTTGATGAATAAAAATCATTTTCATTCGACGTCATACTTCGCCACCAGCGGCCATCTTTGCTTACATATAATTATATAGGAAAATCTTGTGGTGACTACTATTCTGAAACTACTTGATGGAGGTTTATGAAACTTTATACCAATGTTGCTCTTGAGGTCCTAAGTAAAATCAGTTCGGCCGGAAATTCAAGATGGCCACCATAGCTAAACATATGTTTTAAAAATATAATTTTGTGGCGACTACTTCTCAAAAACCATAAGGGGTTTTGATTTGGAACCTTGTTAATTATCTCCATTTATATAGGGATGTTCCCCGAGCAGCTTCTTACGGGGTCTATGTGTCATAACTTGTGTCATAACTTATTGCTTTTTCTAGAGCTTGTACTCGAGTTGAGGACTTTAATGTTCGTAATCTTTGTATGACTAAAAAGCTACTCCATCAGGGTTACTGTTAACTTAAACTTCGTAAAACCTTTGCAAAAATATAAAAGTAATGTAAGAACTCTTCTGCGACAAGGACTATCACAACCTGAATTCTATGGTGACGTGATTTACAAACTTCGTAAGATCCTTGGTCATGATCACTTTCATACTATCTGTGTTAAACGTGTTTAAATGTTTATCAAAATAGGTTATGACCATATCATTTTGCAACGCACTGCATGCTTGGTGATGGACTCATTTACAGTTCGCCAATATGCTTTCCTCTTTGATTGTGCGATGACCGGAGAGGCTGTGGACCCTATGTTGACGTCTACCTAAAGTCAAAAGGGACGGTGACGTTTGATGTTTGTCTGCAGTATTGTCTTGTCGTGTCCTCAAAGGTTTATGCTCTTGTTGCTCTGGCTTCTGCCAAGTCAATGAGTACCTTCTTTGTGGCTTTCAAGGCTATTGTTTTTTTGTATTTATATATACACGAGCATCTCTGCGTCCTACTTATATTGCCTATTAATGCTGCCTTGTTGGTTAGAGAATAGTTCATTGCGGGGATTTCTTTATTTACACTGTCCCGTTTTATTGTGTTGACAGTAGGGTAAGTGTGAGGCTTGGTGCACCCTAGATCCTGATCTCAGCGGTCGTTTTTGGCCACTGACCGTTCCAAGGCGGTACCCTTTTGTGTTTGTGATGTCTTATTTGGCCTTTTATTCATCTTTCAATTTATTCTTTGTTTCTATGTGTGTATGTGGTTGACTGTCGTCCTTGAATACTGGTTTTACTGTTCGATTTTTATATCTATATTTAGCAAATTGGCTGGCATGACATATTGTTGGTCCTAAACAACAAAATTGATTTTGATTCAATATCAAACATGGCCAGCGAACGTCTTTTTACATGGAGTTAAATAAAAAAAACTTCTCCTCGTTTCGACTTGATGGATTTTCATGAAACTTTACATGACTGTTGCTCTTGATGTCTAGTTGATACTACTTGAAAATCAGGTCAGGCGGAAATTCAAGATGGCAACCATAGCTAAAAACCAAAATTTAAAAACAGAAGTTTGTGTCCAAAAACGACTGGCATGAAGTGTAGTTGGTTCTAAACAAATGTTGATTCGATGTCAAAGACGGCCGCTAATGGCCATCTTTATATACGTAGAGTTGTATAGGAAAAACAAGTGGCGACTGCTCCTCTGAAACTACTGGATGGAGTTTCATGAAACTTTACAGAAATATTGCTCTTGGTGTCTATTTGGTCATAAGTAAAAATCATGTTGGCCAAAATTTCGAGATGGCCGCCATAGCTAAAAATAGGAAAAATACAATTTTGTGGTGACTACTTCCCAAAAACTATAATAGTTATTGATTTCAAACTATTATCAAATTGATTGACATGACATGTTGGTCCTAAACAAAATTCATTTTGATTCAATATCAAACATGCCCGCCAGCGGACATCTTTGTTTACATAATTACTTGTGGCGATTACTCCTCTGAAACTATTTGATTGATTTTCATGAAATTAATAGGAATGTTGCTCTTGATGTCTAGTTGGTCCTATTGGTAAAACTCCAATTGGTCGAAACTTTAAGATGGCCACCATAGTAAAAAAAGATTTAAACAAATACAATTCTATGGCGAATACAGCGTTTTATTTTATTTGACGACAAACATGGCCACTAGCAGCTCTATCTTTGTTTTCACAGAGTTACATAGGGAAAACTTGTGACAACTACTCCTCTGACACTACTTGAAGGATTTTCATGAAACTTTACAGGAATATTAATGTTGTTACAAACATGATTTTCATTTGAGAAATATTGAAAACGAAATGTATTTACTCCGACAAAAACTTGTATTATTTAATGAATAACAAACACTACCCCTTCAAATAATTATAAACATATAAACAGTTACGATACCTTTCCAAGATCTAGCTGTTCAGATCTTCAGGAGAGCGTTTCAAGTGATGGACCTCTCGTTTAATCGTCACTTTTGGTGAAGATGTCTAAAATGAAGCCAAATACGTCATATACATGTACGAGAAATATGAACGTAATAATTGTACTTGTTACTGGGGCTATATACAAAAATGGCTTAGAACTACCCACATAATGCTGGTGTTTTTATTATGTTTTTTAAAAGGTAAAAGCGGTCCAGAGAAGACTGCAGTATGTGTTTTACATAAGGGATATTAAGCGAACAATATTTGGTACTTTTAGGGAACTGTGTTTAACACTTTTGGGGATTTAGGGAATGGTGGAAATACTTCTGGGGATCTAGGAAACAGGGACAAACTACTTTTGGGGAACTTTGGCAAATACCTTTGGGGATCTGGGGAACAATGGCCATTACTTTAAGGGATATGGAGAATAAGGACCCCGCCCCACCCAACACCCCTCGGAGGGCCTCAGTGATTGTGTATAAGATGTGCTGACCGGACTCCCGCTAGATCTCGAAATCGTAAATTGTACTGCAAATAAGAACTTGATTATTAATTACTCTTGTTTTAATGAGTCACTGTAAAAGTCGAAGTTTCATTTCTGGCTTGTTTACAGTACAAACGATCTAGTTGTTTGTCTTTCCAGAACCGGAAATCCGGACTTTTTCAGAATCGGTAAAATTCACTGAAACAGCAGGGACATATTATTCGTTTTCGTTTTGCTAAACTTGACGTAAAACACCATTCAAACAAACAAATAATACTTTTTTATAATATTATTACTGATTTGAAAATGTATTCAGATCGTCGTGTGTACCTTTAACATTAAGTGATAAGGTATGTTCCAAATAATTGATAACATAATTACGCGATTTGTTTTCAACTTAAACGTTGATAGGCATAAGCCCATAAGCATGCATTTATAACAATATCGTAAGCTTGTCCTAAGCGTATTAACTATATGTAATGTACGTAATACTTCGAACGTAAACAGAAAACGGTAAGAGAAAATTGGATACTATAACTAATACTATATAACAAAATACACTCATGTTTCGTCGCTATTTTTTATGGATGTCTTATTCAGATTAGATTAACACAGGTGATATATCAAATTATTACGATATTCAAGCAGGGTCGATATTCTTGTAACTAAAGTAATTAACGCTTATTTTGGTCTTATTTCGTTTACGATCGAAATGTTTTTGTATTGAATTTTTGCAATCAATATGAATAAGCTTAAATCGCTTGTTTTATCAAAAGGCGGCCCGGAATTATAATATGACCGAGGTTAGGAAACACACGTTAGATCAATATTGATGTTTAACATAACAGCCACATACAGTCGGAGTATGACATTTCGCAAATATGTTTGTGAATATAATGTTCTCTATTTGCATATATATGAGGCTATCAGGTTGTCGTATGAACTCAAACAATCGTCTTTGTCGGAAATTTTAATTAAAACGTAATTAAATTGGCTAATCGGAGATAAGTGAACTCAAAATACTGAATAATCGATGCGTATGTTTAATGGATTTAACTACTAGATTTTTGTATTTGTAAATTATTTGGACGGTTGTGTTTTATAGCACTGGATGTAGTTCTAAATATCCCGGACATGACTCGATGACTTATATCTCAATCTAAAAGGTCAGTCTAATTAACACATGTCCTTATCTTAATATGTAAACACTATACAAGTAATAGTGATCTTGGTATGCTATTGCATGGAGGACGGGGATTGAACGACGGGGATGGCGATGTAAACGTGGTCTTGGTGTGAGATTAGACGATGGAGATGACACATTAAAGGCTATAAAATATGTTTGTTATGAGATTGGGCTACGGGAATGGCGACGCAAAAGTGATATTGGTGTAAGATTGGACGAGGGGATGTTGACAAAGGTTTTCTTAGTGTGAGATCAGACGACGCGGATATATGGCGACGTATATTTCGTTTTGGTCTAGGATTGGATGTGGTAAAATTGGTCTAGGTGTGAGACTGGACGACAGTGATGGCGACGTACAAGTTGTCTGATTTTGGGATTGGACGACGGAGATGGCGACGTAAGAGTGGTCTTGGTGTATGATTGGACGACGGGATCATGTCGGCAACATATAAGTGGTCTTGATATTTGATTGAATGATGTGGTTGACGACGTAAAAGTGACGTTCGTGACAGATTGGACGAAGGGATGGCGACGAAACGTGGTTTTGATGTTATATTGTAGACGGGGATGGCGACGTAAAAGTAACTTTGGTGTGAGGATTGGTTATGTAAAAGTGGCCCTGGAACGGGGCTGGCCACGTAAACGTGTTTTTTGTTTGCAATTTGTACGACGGAATGGCGACGTAAAAGCGGTCCTTATTCGAGATTGGACAAGGGGATGACGACATCAACGGTATCTTGTTGTGAGTCTAGATCTAGTCTACGGCGATATAAAAGTGATCTTGGTTTGAGATTAGATGATGTGAATGGCGATGTAAAAGTGGTCTCGTTATGAGATTGAACGACGTTAAAAGTGGTCTTGTGATATCGGGCGACGGGGATGGCGACGTACAAGACATCTTTGTGTTAGATTGGACGACGGGATGGCTACGAAAAACTGGTCTTCGCGTGAGATGGTGACATAAAGGTGGTCTCTGTGTTGGATTAGACAACGTGAACGGCGATGTAAAAGTGGTTTCGGTATGAGACTGGACAAGGATGGCGCCGTAAAAGTCGTATTGTTGAGAGTTTGGACGACATGGATGGCGACTTTATAGAGATCTTGGTGTGGGATTGGACTACGGGAATCGTGGACGTAATACTGATTTTGGTATGAGATAGAACTCCCATCCAAACTCTCATATCCGTCCATTTGTGTCGGTGTTTCAAGCGCATTATCAAATGTTCTTACTATTGCAGATACGAGCAGTCAAGTGTTTTTTACCTACATTAACTTTGCCTGCTAGTTACATTCAGATGTTTTTGTAATCTTAACTATACTGCATGAACAAGCTTAAATGTCGTTGCTGTTTTAAAAACATGGACAGTATAGTCAGTATTTTATAATATAAAGTAGTAATTGTTAATTTGTAAACAACTATTTATAAAGTTTTCGTTTTAAATAATGATTTGTCTGAGCAGAAATTAAATTAAATTGAATTCCGATTACACGGCTCATTAGTGTTATGTAGAGCCACCCATAATGAGGGGAAGGATGCCCAACTCTTAATAAAATATATATTGATATGGTTAGTTTACGACACACGGGACTTCCTGGTTTACCTCCCTATCCGACAGACAGAGTCTACGGAAATGTGTCTTGCTCAAGAACACACTGACGAAACGCAAAATCGTCAGCGAGGCTTGAACCCGTGGAATCCGGAATCAATCCCACCGCGCAATCCACTTGACCACGACACCGCAGAAACTGAACCAGAAATGATATTAATTAAATCAAACCTGGAACAATGTATGAACTAGATTTACTTAGAGACAAGAAAAAACACGTTTTTTCATTGGCCTTGCTTTATTCTTAGGCACAACGACCAAGGGTAGAACCAGTACTATATAACTCCCGTCATCTGTAAACATCGACACTTTCTCGCTTACAAGTTGGGCTCACAATGGGATTCGAACCAACAGCGGTGAGAGGCGAGAAGGGTTCAAACGCAGCGTCTATATCATCCCGTCCACGGAGTGCAAAACAGAAAATGCGTAATCATCAACGTGTTTTTCATGTAAGCTTATTATCTGACATGCCGGCTGAACACCGGTGAATAATTGCTGACGGCTACGGATGTATAGAGTTGGTTTGGTAATATTTCAGCATATAGAGAATAGAACGAAATATTCTCTTTTCTAGACTTTGTCATATAATGCATAACTCTCATGCACATATTTGGCATTTTTCCTTTCATGTATCCACATAGAATTTTTGAAAACCCCACAATTTACCACCTTTCACTATCTCATGTTTTGTTCCACTTTCACTTGTACACACCATTACATTTATAGCATCCACTAGGTCAGCAGACGGCGTGACACGGTTATTTCTGCAGTCAACATATAGTTCCGACAACAAAAATGATATCAGTGCTATTAAAATGTGGCAATCATTACAATTTATCAAAAAATATAGTAAAGACAGAATTCAAACAATGTTTTCCACAAGTCACCAAGCCCTGACAGGTCAATACAGTTTTTAGAATGAACTACTTTCGTGGATAGTGAAATCGGAAGAAAAGGATCTGACACCGTATGTTCAGCAGTTGTTATCTGCAGTGCAGACTTTTTTGTTACCTTAAGTGTAGCTTGTAGCTGCGTGAAGTTAGCTCAACACACGACATACGACATACATTCAGTTTTTTAAATGTCGTTCAGTAAGACATACAACATTTGGACTACAACATTCGACTTTCAACATTCGACATATGGCATTCAAAAATCAACAGTCAATGTGAATGTCGTTTCACGCGACATACAACATTCAACTTATGACATTTGACATACAACATTCGTCAAACATCAGTTTAAACGTGAATGGCGTTCACGAGACATAAAAAAATCGACAAATAACATTCGACATACAACATTCGACATTCGTCAAACATCAGTTTTTAAAGTGAATGTCGTTTCATGCGACATAAAACATTCGACATACGATATTCAAAAAAACAATTCAAGGTGAATTCGTTTCTCGCGACATACAACATTCAACATTCGATAAACATCATTCTTAAAGTGAATGTTGTTCATGCCACATACAACTTTCGACATACAACATTCGACAAAAATCATCTTAAAATGAATGTTGTTCACGCCACATACAACATTCGACATACAACATTCGACATACGAAATTCAAAAACATCCTTCAAGGTGAATGTCGTTTCACGTGACATACACCATTCACTTTAAAAACTGAAGTTTGTCGACTGTCGAATGTTGTATGTCGCGTGAACGACATTCACTTTAAAACTGATGTCTGTCGAATGTTGTATGTCGCATGAAACTATATTCAACTTGAATGTTGTTTTTAATGTCGTTTGTCGAATGTTGTATGTCGAATGTTGTGTATCACGTGAAACGACATTCACCTTGAATGTTGTTTTTTGAATGTCGAATGGTGTATGTCAAATGTTGTATGTGGAATGTTGTATGTCGAAGGTTGTTTGTCTCGTGAACGACAATCACTTTAAAAATGATGTTTGACGAATGTTGACTGTTGTATGTCGAAGGTCGTGTGTCGAATGTTGAATACAATGCCGTGTGAAAAAATTCATTTTAAGACTGATGTTTGTCAAATGTCGAATGTTGTATGTCAAATGTTGTATAGCGAATGTTGTATGTCGCATGAAATGACATTCACATTGAATGTTTTTTTTAATGTCGTATGTCGAATGTGGTATGTCGCATGAAACGAAATTCACATTGAATGTTTGTATGTCGAATGTTGAATGTCGAATGTTGAATGGTTTATGTCGAATATCGTATGTCGAATGTTGAATTCAACATCGAATGTCGTGTTAAAAACATTCACTTTAAAAACTGATGTTTGTCGAATGTCGAATGTTGTATGTTGAATGTTGTATGTCGAATGTTGTTCGTCACGTGAAGCAACATTCACCTTGAATGTTGAATACAACATCGAATGTCGCGTGAAAAACATTCACTTTAAAACTGGTGAATCTTGAATGTTGTATGTCAAATGTCATCTGTCGAATGTTGTATGTCGAATGTTGTTCGTCACGTGAAACGACATTCACCTTGAATGTTGTTTTTTGAATGTCGTATATCGGATGTTGTATGTCGAATGGTGTATGTCTTTGTGAACAACATTTAAAAAAATGAATGTCGTATGTCTTATGCCGTATGTTGAGCCAACTTCACGCAACTGTAGCATGTTACCTTTAGTCCCAAAAGTGTTACCTACAGTGCAGCGTGTTACATTTAGTGCTGTTGTTACCTTTAGGGTTGCAACAATAAACCTGGTGTATATTCCAGCGCCGTTGAGCGTTCAACTTATGTGAGCAACACACTGAACTCAATACATAGGCGTGCACTCGTAAACCAAGCCAAATAGGTAACACATCACACTATTGTTTCGCGATGATTCATGCAACAGAGGTTTAATTTTCACGTGTGTAATGTGAAATAAATAACAAACGTATTCCTGTTCATCCAAGAGATAATTACTTAGTTATGTTTGTAGGACAATGTTTGAATATAGGTAAAGTATACACGCTTAATCCTGAATTTGGCATAACAATATGTTCTTTGTAGTACCTTTCAGTATAAACTATTTTACCGATGACAACCTATTTAGTATATTTAAATGTGTCGATTTTTAAGTGTAAACTATGGTATTTTGTTGTATACTTTCAGTATTTGAAATGACACCAGCAACGGTTCTAAAGGAAAGAAAAAAATCCCGAGTAATGGAAGAAGTTGTACCCAGACTCGTTCTGTTGGGCTATAATATACCTTCAGCACATCCTGATGTCAAAAAATCATGGATTCCGATATATCCGGTCATTTCTGATGAAAGTCCTGGCGTAAAACCAAAATCCAAAACATGTAGAAAGTATCAAAATATGTTTGAATATAATAGAAAGCATCAAAGCAATTTTAATTTGAAGCAAAATCTTTGGAATATCCCTAATGAGTCAAATAATATTTTGCCTTCTACTGCAGAAACTACCAACAAAGATGGAGGATTACACGCGCTGGAGTTATATCAACCCAGGTTTCGAAAATGGTACAATAGACTTGTTCACGAACATACGGTAATATTACCTCCCATTGAAACATCAAGCAGAGTCAAAGAAGCCGTCCAGGATCCGACAAGTCTGATTGAAAAACAATATATTGCCAAACAATGGAAACAGTCCGGTGCGATGGACAGATTTGCAAGAGAGGAGCTCCACCTACCAGATGTTTATTCTCAGTTTTACACATGTCGGGATTGTCGGAAAGCGTACACAAGCGAGGTGTATAGTCAAACATACGCTGCACGTAACAACGCATCTCCGTCATGTTACGGTGCGGACAGATCGTCTACACTAACGTTGGCGAGACAACACTGTGACGTGTTGGGTGAACGCTACTGCAGCTCTTGCATTGAAGTGCGAGATAAGCTATTCTCAAAGAAAATTGAAGATGACTTGTTAATCACAAATGATTTAAATAAAATTCACTACAATAGAGCAAAATAGAGATATTACAAGGACAAGATTGTTGGTGAAATGAGATTCCTAAAGACTTGTGTTTGTGTTTGTTAGTTTTGTGTCGTTTCCTGAACATTTAAACGTAATGCATATGTGATAATTTCGTCATGTAATTAAAATCCTTTAAAGCATACAGGTCGAACGCGTAAGTTATACATGTAGTAACTTTATACAGGTTTATTTATAAATAAATAGCTCCCTGTGTGCTTTGCTTTGGAGGGTCTCCCAGGGGTTTTTGGTAACAAGGCAATTTATTTTTGGGGAACAAGGGAACATTGCCTGTTATTGGTAATATTTTTTGGGAACAAAGCAAAATATTTTTTTGGAACAACGGAACATTGGGTCATATTTTCAGGGAAGAAGGGAACATGGACCACCCCCCCACCCCCCACACAGGAGGGCCTCATTTTGTGTTAATCTTAACGATCAAATATGATTGGTTTCTCTCCTCTGATAAGCTGATATGTGTGGTGTATATTACATATTATGTAGGTTACTTTGACAAGGGTATTAATCAAATCACACTGGAGGTAATGTTGTAGTTTATTGATTGACTACAAATAAGTCTATCTAGTTAATAAACGACTCGTGAAACCTGGCTACAATATGGTATCATGCTATTTAATTGCAATTTATATGTTAAATGTGAGGACAAGCGTCAAGGTCAGCGACGAGACAGTCGTCTGTTTTAACACCTGAGAGATTATATCGTCTGCTTACATGTATATATAAGAAAGGCTTTACGCAAGTGTAAAAAAACTGCCGAGTGACAAGAAGTTAACATAATAATATATCAAGTCACGGGTGTTAAAACAATATTGAAAAAAAAAATGTTGCCACGGAGACATAAACACGCCACGACCGTTTTTTCTTACATTATTCCCGATTTTTACCATCAGTTCTTCCTACCAAGCATTTTAATCAATCTGGGCGACCTCGCTTCCTTCTGTTCAAATACCTTGACATGCCTTACTTATTGATTACAACACGAAGTGCTAGAAGTACACATCAGCACAGAAATACAATTGTTCACATGTATTAAAGGGATACGTGTGCGTTAGAGTGTGCATTTCAACACATATAAACTGTTCACTGTTACCATGTGTAATTATAAGATTGCGCTATGAAAGTGACAAATGTAAAGGAACTGTTGCTACCTTACCATTAGCAATAATGAAAACACATAATAACGAAAATTTAAGAAAAAAAAGGAAATCAACAGGCTTGAACCCTACCTTCCTCGGCACTAACACGACGCCTCAGTCAACTGCGCTTCAGAGGCTTGTGAATGTTTCGTCGCTAATATACATGTAATAATAATGATTACATGCTGCATTTCAGTAGACTGGTTTACGAAAACGTCATTTCAGCAAGTGAAATGGTAACCGTTCATGAGTCAAAATCTGTTAACCATAGACAGATATAAAACCCATATAAGGGTCAGCTGCCTTTGGCAGCTGAATAAACGAACTTGATGACGTTAGTGCATGACATTAGCATGCTCCAAAATGTCTATAGTCCGTGCCAGGCTATATATTTATATTATTCTGATTTTCCTGTTGAACGAACAAATGCGTTTAACTTTGAATAAACATATTTTGTTTCAAGTAGACGAGGATAGCATAGGGGCCGGGGGTCTATTGCACACGCATTCAATGTGTCTCAAGAGATAAAGGCGAACGTCTGGAAATGTCTGATGATATTTTTCTCTCTTTCTTGTCATCATACTCCCAATGCACATTATTATTGGTATCATAGCGACGGGGAAATAATGTAAACAAAAGCATTGATATGCATTTTTATGGCGTTTTTGCGGTTTTAAACGCCTTTAGTAAATGGCAAATGATAAATATACCATTCACTACCGGCGTTTAAAACCGCAAAAAAAAAATAAAATAAAAAAATAATAATAATAATAATTAACACAGATAATATTTAACAAACAGGCTCGATCAACGGTATTTCTTTCAAGAGGTAAGTGGCTTATTGTTTCACAATACACTGAACGACTTTAAAAACGCAACAGGGAAATAAACTAAGATAACTGACATATTTCAATAGAAATTAAATTTTCATTTCTGAAAATGACAAAATCATATATTCTTTTTAACCATATCTACAGTTTAATTGCTAAAAATTCAAATTTAATTTATATTGAAATATGTCAGTTATCTTAGTTTATTTCCCTGTTCCGGTTTGAAAGTCGTTCAGTATAGGATACGAACAAAAGATTAACAAATCACTCATATCGAATGAAAGCATACCTATAAACGAACTCTCTTTTTAGATAATCTTGTATTACAGTTTAGCATTCATATTGTATACATTCTTGATGTTTCCTTGTGACATTGACTAGCTCATATACCAAAATATACCCTATCTACGCCGGACGTGAAAGGTTGTTTGTTTCCTTGTTGCTTCATTATCTTTTAAGAAAATAGGCCGATAATTATGGTAATTATTTAAAAGATATGTCACTATTTTTAATTGTAACATGGTTACTGACATTTCCTTTGTTCCTGCACAATTTTAAATCATTTAATTGAAAATAATACCTGTCGGAATGACTGGTATACTCTTACTACCAGTTCTCGGAAGTTAGAGTATGGCAGTCAGGTGAAATGGACACGCTACAAAACAAACGGACTCTACGCCCATATCGATGTTTAAATCAACCAACTCGATGAGGCCATACTCTTCTAACTATTAATTATTTATTGACCAATACATTTAAAAATAGTGATACAGTAATTATTACAAACAAAATATCATGCTAAGCATGGTTATAGCGTGCAAGAAAATAAATAAAAAGCAATTAACATTATACAGTTGTCGTCTTTTTTGTCCATTATTAACCTCCCTCATTTTCATTATAAATATCATGCCACAAAACGAAACTGGGAAAAAAAGCGTACAAAGCATGCACCAGTGAACTATTATTGGTAAATAAAAAATGAAGAAACGAGACCAAAAGCTAAACAAAATCACAAATTAAAATAATTTGTAAATATCATCATTTCATAAAATCAATAAAATGCTATACGTGTAACCAAAATCGCATAGAACTCTGCATGTGAATGCAGAGTACTATTTTCATTTTGTCGCATTAAAATGCTATACAGTCAAAATCGCATAGAGGTACCTCATTAAACCGATTATGTCTGTGATGGCAACAATCTAAAACTTGCCACTAGATGGAGCTGCATAACAGGGATATCACCGTTTTAAAAAAGTGGACGCTGCCAATATAAGGCGTAGGTAAACTTACCACTAAGAAGCGTTTTGGCGTTTAGTAAATTAGTTAAAACGTCTTCTACAGTTAATTAAAAAATATGCGTGATTACGAATGTTCTAGCTGCGAGAATCGTAGTTCTTATGATGTGTACTTACCATAAAACTACGATGCGATCCTTTATAGAATAGGTAGGTATCCGGATCGACCCCATCAAAAAAACAGGTTTCTGCAGACATCAAGCAAAGCCTGCATAAACAAGTACCGTATTTCAATAGACTAAACCTTTAAAACCACGCGTGCATGCGTACAACTCACCAAAGAGAATAATATCTCGTCGAAATAGGGATTTTTGTGTAAGACTCCGTGTTTCAGCAGACATATGTTTTCTTAAATGTTTACCATTTAAAATATCACGCGCGGTGTTGTTCCGTATTTGGAAACAAACCCGACCACGGATGACAAAAATCGAAAACGTTAACAGGAAAGCGTCAGATGTGTGAGTAGGGCGGGGTTAAGTTTGCAAATACGGAATGATATAGCGCGCGATATATGAAAAAAGATAAACATTCAAGAAAAACATGTCTACGGAAACATGTAGCCGTACACAAATTGCCTAGATATTCTTCTCTTTGGTAGGTTGTATGCATGCATGTGTGGCTTTTACTCTTTAGTCTATTGAAATACGGTGGTTGTTTATGCATGCATTGCGTGATGCCTTCAGAACCCTCGCCGGAAAAGTGCGTACGGGGTGTCGGTACGGGGTCCTGCTGATTCCTAAAGGCACAGGAATCATGACTCTATGATAGGTACATAGTACCATTTATAAGAACCATGATTCTTCACGTCTACGAATGTTCATACTAGAAATCCTGAAAAACTTATTTAATGTTTAATGTGAAGGCGTAATGTCAGGCGAGCTCAGTTAAAATGTATATGATATAGCACATTCGGAAGGCCACTGTCATTAATACACCTATTTGTATACAGACGTAATATCTTAGTTCTCTGACCTATACACCTAAGTAGAAACATATTAATTGTAACGCAGTAATTTTGTCAACATCTACAACGTTTAAGTGCTGCCATTATTTATAAAAAATTAAAGGCGCCCTTTACGACGACTTAATATTACGTGTCAGCTATATGTTAAAGTTTTCCAGCCATGTTTTGTTTCATGAATATGTTTATGTTTATTTAAATCGAAATCAATACACAACAGTAGATATTTACAATTCAAAATTGCAATATCTGTGAAAATCGAGAATAATATCTTATTGATTGCGTAGAAAACGTTGAACAGGTACATTAATCAACAGGTGAATGTATTTATCAAGTATCTGGCAATAGTTGTGCCGCTGTACAAATATAGCAATGCACGAATCAATGCTTAGCCTGGTCTCCAGTCTGTAGTCAAACAAAACGTCATTAACTATCGATAGAAATCAATAAACAACTATATGGTTACTAGTACCAGGATTTTATATTTATTTCATATCACCCCCGATACTAAGAAGTTAACTAACATAAACAAATATAAAAAATACATGTTTTCAACTGAAGCTAAGTAAAGACATGAATTGTTCATAAAGTATTCATGCATATATGTCTCACGGACATGACAGGAGTTGTTCATAAAGTATTCATGCATATATGTCTCACGGAGAATATGGCATGAACTTGATGACAATGACCGGAGATATTACGAAGAAAAAATGTTTTTGCTTTTTTTGCAAAAACTCAGTATTGTCAGATTGTCGAACTTAACTTTAAAATGAATAACATTTGTTTCAATGATAAATATTCAACTTAAACAGTTTTTATAAAACAATTCTTGATATTGGAAAATTGAGATTAAAATGGGATAACGAATACAAATATCTTTATTCAGAAGTAAACAAACAAAACATGTTTATAGCCTACATAATTACACGAACATATAACGATGTGTGAGAACATGGTCAGTTAAGCATATCAAATATACATACAATTACTTTATATCAGATTTACTGAGAAGCATATTATTTCAATAAAATTGTAATATATATATCATTATTATTATTTTATTATTATTATTATTATTATTTTTTAAATTATGACTTATCCTGTTATCCCGCTAAGTTACTATTCCTAAGTTTGAGAGCATACACTTCCAAGAACCTCGGAATAAGCGGTTCAAGAAGTGACAAAAACTACCTCTTCGTCCAGGAGACAACCATGTCAATAGTACAATTCCAGTTTTAATTGCAATTTCACAGTTTCATTTCCTCCAACCAAGATTCACTTTTGGCAAAGTGGTGTAAGTTTTAATCTTTAATCCCGTTTATATTATTGTGTCTGCCATCAATATTTCTTTCAATGAAGATATCCATGCGAATTCGTATGTGTCGTAAAACGTTGCCTGCATAGTTTACGAATGTGTTCTTTGTAGAAAGTGTGACAAAAATGTTTGATTTAACATTTTTGTGAACTATTCAAAGCAAGGTATATGTTCGATAGGGAATATTTTACCTATATAATTTTTCTCTTTTATAACTGTATGGCCTCTCCATAAGACCTAGCCATTGAATGCATTTTAAAAGCAGCCAACTTATCTTTTTGTTTTATAATCAGAAGTAATTGCAAACAGCATGCATGATACTAAATCTTTACCCAGATTCGTTAGATTGCTTTTATAAGACAGAAGCGCACTCCTCCCCTGAACTCACCAATCCCCATCATCCGAATCCTTAATCATACAAACATCCCCACAGCATGTGTTTTGCGTCGGTAGAAACTGCTCTGAAGCATATTGTCAAAAAGTCAAAATAAGTGTTTTTTAGCGTATCCAACGTAATACGAGTAACAGTTGCCGAGATTGAAAGAGACTGTAAGCGATCTGGGAGAATTGTTGACGTCTATCAAAATATAATTCAGTCTTCATAATGCATGTCATTTCCATAGACGAGATACAAAGCCGTGTAGGTTCGGGGTCTATGATAAAGTGACAAAGATATGACCAATACTAATGCTAAAAAGTCATTTTTAAACAAAGTCGATGATAAAAATAAAGTAAATATGATGGGAATATACTTGTATAGGTTATTGAAAGTCCTTCTCATTTCAATGAAAAGGGAGGTAATTTTAAAATTTTGAATGTTTTTGTTTGAGAATAACAATCGTTTGTGAACTGATTTCAATATTTTCAACAATGACAGAATGGACAATTCTTGCCAATGCCATACATTAAATTTGTTCAAAACATTACGTTTATTTGTTGAAATAAGTTGTCTTCAATATATTGGTTGTAATTCCGATACTTCGTTTAATAAATATAAAAATAACACAATATTTTGAAAATTGCATCGTTACTTAGCATTTCTAATATATTCACACAATTATATCAATGTTCATATGTTTAATTTTATGTTCCTCAAAAGTGTTGCTAAACTATTTTTTTTCAGTAGACCATCACGTGGTCCCGACTAAATTCCATTAAGCGACGAGAAAGCTTATATTAGAAGGATATTTTAACGGATATTACGACAATAAAACATGTTTAAAAACCCGTTTAAAATGACCTCTTAAATGTTTTAAAGACGAAATCAAGGTTTTATTTCATTCCCAAGCCAACCCCCTTTTTGCTTCTTGGAGAAGCGGTTGGATGGGGTTTGAAAGTTAAAACTCGGACCACGTAATGCGCATTTGTTATTGTTGATTATTTGCATATTTACACTATCACTGGCAAATATGTCACCATCTCTTACAGACGAGTATTACACTGACTATCGACAAACGCTTTGTTAACATGTACTCCTGGTTCTTCATTTGTATCATCTGATTTCTCACTAAAAAAAAATGAACAGGTGAAATCTGTATAAATAACATCTACAAACAAATAAAACACAGTGTGTATACAAGTATAAGAATATATATTTATTCAATTATATTCTGATGCGTTGGTATATAATTGCATTTAATAGCAAAGTTGTAATACCAATCTGTCATACAAACTCCCGAGCAACTACGTCTTATTGCTTAAATATGTCAAGTGAACACACATTCGGTAATTGTTTACACTTATCAGCTTTTATAACAAAACTGAAATTAATAAAGATTACATTTTTTCAGACATTGAGTAACCCGTGTGTGACACAAACGTAATATGTTACAAACGAATTAGTACCCGACATAAAATATGTGTATTAAGAACAAGAATTTAAACACGTCTCATTAAATGCATTACTATACTAATATAGGCAGAGTGCGAATCTATTTTGTATTAGTCTTCCTACAAATGGTTTGCACACTTAGTGAAACAAATTTATGTTTTCGAAATTTCCGTGTGGCTCCGTTTATGCCTTAACATAAATAACCTTACGTTGCATTCACTAATAAATCGTTACCGTAGGCAGCTTTGATTTGCAACTTTGATCTTGAAAAATGGAGATGAAACACTGGGATAACAAACAAAACGCCCTAGAGTGCATAAGGAGGCTTTACTGGCTAGCACAGCTAATTTAGTAATATATGAAGGTTTTGCCTGAGGTTTTCACTCTGTCAGTTTGATGCAAAATAGCCAATAATCAACTGTAAAGAAGCATTTATGAAATGAAATTATTGTGTCAATACTTATTTCGTTTTTGTCTAACATGATGCCCTCACATAATGGCTGCACTGGACTAAACAAAAAACACAATAACAACCACAACAACAACCACAACAACAACGGGACCAAATTTAACCGCAGGATTCACCAGGTGAGCACATTTTGAAGAAATAGTTCTCTGTATTTAAGAGAAGAAGAATGTTAAATATGTTCCTACGTAACTCTCTGCAAACATATTGACTACATTTGAACAAACTTAGTAGAGAACCACATAACAATAAAATTAAAAAGTTATAATTAAGGGAAATAACTCTCATACTTAATATCAATATGAATAACAAGTTGCTATTATTTGATTGTTCTTATGAATATATCTACATACATGTAGCCTTTTCAAAATTCAATAAGGAAATTTAATGGTGCTACTATTATAATGATATCAACAATCTGATTTGGTAGGGAAAGTCGGACGAAAGATAATAAAATAAAAACCTTCCAAATTGTTTAGCTTCCTCGATGGTCTCCGGCAGGTGCTTATTAAACGTCTCTGGCAGATCGATTGCCAGTACTCCAGCCACGATAGACAGGGATCCAAACACCATTTGAGGCAAGGCTTTACCAAAACGGCCGCCCACCATTCTGTCCTACAAAGGTATATTTACGTAGGAGTCTGCTACTTTATCTTGTTTGTGTTTCTTGCTTCCAAGGGATCGCCTTTTCAATAGTTATTAATAAAACCGTATTCCATTTGTTTTGATAGTTAAATAAATTTCTAAATCCAAAAGGCGCTTTCCGACTTTATAATAATTATATATTGCTTATATAACTGTAGTAGCAGTAGTAACATAAATAACAACTATTTCTAATATTTCTACATGTATACATTAAAAGCTTTGCGCTAAATCAAATGCATTCATTTGCACTTGACAAACCCCAAACGTAAGTATAGTGGTGGCATAAACCATGTTTAAAAGATGAAATATCTTAGACAGCTTCTAAAATTGAACAATAAGATACATACCAGATCAGCAATATATGGAGCCAACATACCGCCCACTCGTGCCATGCAGGAACTCGAGCCCATGCCAGCGTTTCTTACGACAGTGGGAAAGAGCTCAGCTGAATATACATAAACTGTGGAGAATGCTGCCGAGGCACCAACCTTACCAACCAATGCTAGAACGGTCGTCAAAACTTGCAAATCTGCAATCATGAAACAAGATGTACAGCTAATGCAAGGCATCTAGTTCGCAATATGATTTATTTAGATCTGCAATATGCAATTTGAACTACTGTACTGTACTGAGACAATGTATGATTGTAATATGCCGGAAGTGTATTTTAACATGACTGTGTGGTTACATCATATCCGGTTTCATCGTGTTAATTGCAATTAATTCCGCTATTAAAATATTTGATGATATTTTAGTGAGACAACTAATCACAATTACTTACAGTAGGTATATCTTTCTTGGAAACTATATTAGAAGTAGATATAAAAGTAAACTGGAAATGTACTGGAATTCAAGTACCACAGTCAACCGAAATTGCGCAAAGAAACGTATGCTTTGTGTCTTTCTAGGCTTTTGTTTTATATTCATATATACATGATCATCTTTGTGTTAAACATATATCCCCTATTTACCTGCCTAGTTTGTTAGAGGATATAGTCTGGAGGAGATTTCCTTAGTTTCGCTTTCCCAATTTTATTGGGCTGATAGTCAGGTCAGAATGAGCTGTGGTGTCCTCTAGAACCTGGTTTGAACCCCAGTGTCCTTGTTGCCACTGACCGTTCCAATGCGATAGCCCTATTGTCAACCCTTTTATATTTAGTATGTCATGACACTAAACATGCTGTGTCTTGCACAATGATAGGGCCCTAACCTATTTTGATAAACTTTTTAACAAGTTAAATAAAGAGTGTATGAAAGGGATTTTACAAAGTTGGCAAATCACGTCACAATAAAAGTTAATCTGTGATAGTCCTTGTCGCAGAAGAGTTTTTAAATTACTGATATACCTTAAACGCAAATCAGAGTTACGATTATTAAATTATTCACACCGGATAAAAAAATTATGCAAATGTTTGTTAAAGTTTATGGTAACGGTAGCACTGATGGAGTATAAGTTGAGTTATACACAGGTTAGGAATATAACAAAAAATAGATATAGGGTCCTATAGAAGCCACAGCGTCCGAACGCAATGGCATCGTAGGTCCGCACTGTACTGCAAACAAGGATTTGATAATAAAATGAAAGAGACAAATACAACAGAAAGGGTGGTGAAGACAGGGAAACCGACTTGGAACGATCAGTAGTCCAAATGGCCTACTGGGAAGACCTCAACCCGACTACAATCTCTAGAAAAACGAATAAGTTCAGAAAAGCATACCCCATTAGATGTTGCTCTGGGAACATCCTCGTCTATAAAGTAGGGATAACTAACGAAACCGAAATTTAAATCATCCCTCTTGTAAATTTAATATATTTTGCTTATTATTTATCATTTTCCAATTGAGAGATGCAAATCGAGAAAAGAAGCGACAGTATCAAAACTATTACATCTCTTAAGCTATGTAGGGAATATATTATTTACTTTAGTAGGACAAAAAATAATTGTCAATGCTTAATACATACACCAGATGCTGTGTTATAAGGCTTCCTGTCTGAATAACTGTTAAAATACTCAACAAATATTTGTCATAGCCATACAAAAACAAATCTGCGACAAGAGGTGCAGAGATACCAGCAATTTGTCTATGAACAGTAGTTCAATACAAAACTAAGTATCGTCAGCCAGATGGCGTATGTAATCAAAAGCAGGTGACTCATTTCATAAACAGTCAATACAATGTATAATCATGGTGCATGCATTATTTGTCAGTTGACATGCTTGTCCCGCCATATCTTATTTTCAAAATGTGCAATTGAAAATGATCACTTCAAATAATACAAGTTAATGTTTCTATTTTTATATAAACATGTACACCTTTTCATTAAAGTCCTAGACAACAACGGTGTTAAATCAGAAACCTGATTTTAGCCTTACCTTTCCCGCCATAAAGCATAGGAAATATGGTTGATATACACCCGAGTCCGCCGATTATCATGCTTGACACTAACATTGGTTTGCGGCCAGTTTTATCCAACCACAGCGTAACTATTGTAATGGCTGGCAGGTCCATAAGAGCCTGGAGAAAGAAGTTAAGGAAGATATTGCCACCAATATCACCGCTGTTTAACGCCAGTCCATAATATGTCAGACAGACGACGATCCTGAAATATGCAAACACAATGATTTATTAATTTCAAGCATATAAATGACGGGTTTTTAATACATAAATAGAGATTACAGTAAAGAGACCTTCATGAAATAGATAAGTATTGGTGAATTGTGCGTGAAAACGAATTTATTTAAATACCTTTCCCGTGTCTCAAAAACCTTTACTGATTTTTACCAGCCTTTTAAACTTCAAGGAGCTTATTGACAGAGGGCTTAGTTAATGTACGTGTTATTCTATTTCCTCAAATATTTTCATAATATCTGCACTGTTTAGCTAGTAAAACTGGTGCCCAAGACCATTGTTAGTGCTGTTGAGAGAACCGGAAAGTCATCTAAGTGCTCCACCGCTGATAGGCACGTATTAATCATACATTTATTGCTCTTTACTTATATATCTACACCTTTATTGCTCTTTACTTTTATATCTACTTATCACTATGCCGAAACAAACGGTTTTTTCTCGTTGAATACATTAGTAAGACTAAATATGGAGCGAAAGAAAAAGCTAAATAAATTGCAATTATATTACATCAACGGGAATGATTATACGCTATCCTTCGTAGGCATGGATAATTCCTACCCACCATCCATTGGAAACATTTGATTAAATCAAACTTTAGTGTTTAATCAATGGAAATAAATTAGAAATCATAGAAATTAAATCATCGTGTCAAACGTAAGCAAACCGTGCATTGAGAAAGACAACCCCTGTTTTACCAACCAGTTAAAGAAGATGATCAACGTCCTTATTGCCAGCCTTTTTGTTGAAAACATTTGCCAAATTCTGCCCTGTGGAATCTCTTTGCCACTTTTGAGCACCTTGTCAATGATCGAAGGGTTAAGTGTCACATTGTTCATCTTGGCTGCCTTTTCAATTATCTGTTCGGTTTCTTTCAGTCGACCCCGACTGTATAACCAGCGTGCAGACTCGGGAAATATGCTTAAATAAAACGGAAATCGGAGGTGTTAGTGTATAACGCTAGAAAACAACAACAGAACAAAGCAGATATTCATAAACAGTAAGTATATAAATACTAATATACCGTACAGAAGCATTTACACCAAAGTGCAGCGTTTGCACTAATTCCGCTTTGCATATTTCGCCAATATACTTAAACTACAAGAAAAACTTGATGCAAAGCATCAATTCGGCGCCAAAATTTTGAAGAATTAAAACATACGTTATTAAATAACAGTACACGTGTTTATCAGTTATTTTATCATCAGTACTAAACCTTGGTATATTTAGTGGTCATGGACATAATATTAACAAACGTTGCTATGTTGACTTGGTTAAATGTATTTTGAATTAACTAGGTCATTCAGACAATTTTCCAAACGGCCCGGCCAGACATCACGGCTGTCCACTATGACCTGCCCAGGCTGTGTAAGAGCAGCCCGGCCAGACATCACGGCCGTCCACTATGACCTACCCAGGCTGTGTAAGAGCAGCCCGGCCAGACATCACGGCCGTCCACTATGACCTGCCCAGGCTGTGTAAGAGCAGTCCGGCCAGACATCACGGCCGTCCACTTTGACCTGCCCAGGCTGTGTAAGAGCAGCCCGGCCAGACATCACGGCCGTCCACTATGACCTGCCCAGGCTGTGTAAGAGCAGTCCGGCCAGACATCACGGCTGTCCACTATGACCTGCCCAGGCTGTGTAAGAGTAGCCCGGCCAGACATCATGGCTGTCCACTATGACCTGCCCAGGCTGTGTAAGAGCAGTCTGGCAAGACATCACGGCCGTCCACTATGACCTGCCCAGGCTGTGTAAGAGCAGTCCCGCCAGACATCACTGTGTGTAAGAGCAGTCCGGCCAGACATCATGGCTGTCAACTATGACCAGCCCAGGCTGTGTAAGAGCAGTCCCGCCAGACATCACTGTGTAAGAGCAGCCCGGCCAGACATCATGGCTGTCCACTATGACCTGCCCAGGCTGTGTAAGAGCAGTCCCGCCAGACATCACTGTGTAAGAGCAGCCCGGCCAGACATCATGGCTGTCCACTATGACCTGCCCAGGCTGTGTAAGAGCAGCTCGGCCAGACATCACGGCCGTCCACTATGACCTGCCCAGGCTGTGTAAGATCAGTCCCGCCAGACATCACTGTGTAAGAGCAGCCCGGCCAGACATCAGGGCTGTCCACTATGACCAGCCCAGGCTGTGTAAGAGCAGTCCCGCCAGACATCACTGTGTAAGAGCAGCCCGGCCAGACATCACGGCTGTCCACTATGACCTGCCCAGGCTGTGTAAGAGCAGTCCCGCCAGACATCACTGTGTAAGAGCAGCCCGGCCAGACATCATGGCTGTCCACTATGACCTGCCCAGGCTGTGTAAGAGCAGTCCCGCCAGACATCACTGTGTAAGAGCAGCCCGGCCAGACATCATGGCTGTCCACTATGACCTGCCCAGGCTGTGTAAGAGCAGCTCGGCCAGACATCACGGCCGTCCACTATGACCTGCCCAGGCTGTGTAAGATCAGTCCCGCCAGACATCACTGTGTAAGAGCAGCCCGGCCAGACATCATGGCTGTCCACTATGACTAGCCCAGGCTGTGTAAGAGCAGTCCCGCCAGACATCACTGTGTAAGAGCAGCCCGGCCAGACATCACGGCTGTCCACTATGACCTGCCCAGGCTGTGTAAGAGCAGTCCCGCCAGACATCACTGTGTAAGAGCAGCCCGGCCAGACATCATGGCTGTCCACTATGACCTGCCCAGGCTGTGTAAGAGCAGTCCCGCCAGACATCACTGTGTAAGAGCAGCCCGGCCAGACATCATGGCTGTCCACTATGACCTGCCCAGGCTGTGTAAGAGCAGCTCGGCCAGACATCACGGCCGTCCACTATGACCTGCCCAGGCTGTGTAAGATCAGTCCCGCCAGACATCACTGTGTAAGAGCAGCCCGGCCAGACATCATGGCTGTCCACTATGACCAGCCCAGGCTGTGTAAGAGCAGTCCCGCCAGACATCACTGTGTAAGAGCAGCCCGGCCAGATATCACGGCTGTCCACTATGACCTGCCCAGGCTGTGTAAGAGCAGCCCGGCCAGACATCACGGCCGTCCACTATGACCTGCCCAGGCTGTGTAAGAGCAGTCCGGCCAGACATCATGGCTGTCCACTATGACCTGCCCAGGCTGTGTAAGAGCAGCCCGGCCAGACATCATGGCTGTCCACTATGACCAGCCCAGGCTTTATTTGGATGATACTCTATATAGAAAATGTTTACATTTTAATGCAAGAAAAACTTGATGCAAAGAGTCTGCGCTCATAAATCTACTTTCGTTTTCAATACATTTGTCTGCATTTGACAGTCAAAATGAAGCATTACAAAATTAGCGATTTCCCGTAAACGAAATTTAAATGCCAAAACTTTCCGATATATCATCGTATTTTCTCATTTCTTAGCAACATTTAATGTAATTTGCCAATAATAATTAATCAAAACGATTTAAAAACGAGAACAATGTGAAAACATTTGAAACGCAGATATTACGATCGATAAATTTCGTTAAATTTTTCTAAAATTCGTATTACGCATTTAACCATTTGATTTTATAATCAGCCTCGTTTTCAGTCAAAATACAGGGAGACATCGTTTTAATGAAATGATTTTGTATAATTTTTGAATTATTGGTGCATCATTTCTTACAGAAATTCAAGAAATCGCTAAGCAGTTTTATCTCTTGTGTTTTATATCTTATTCTGGTGCGTTTTATAGCATGCTTTAAATACCATTTAAACATTTTTAATTACAATCCAAACATACTCAACTATCAGTCCTTTTGATTCCCCATGCCTAAGGTCAAAGTACTACCACAGTATGTCCGGCGCCCTCAAGGGGCGCCGAACAATAAACGCGATGTTTCTATGCCGCTATATTTTAAGTACACAGTACGTCGTAAATGTGAAAAAAATGGTCCTATAGAAATTATAGCACACAAACGCAATAGCACCGTAGATTCGCACATTGCCACAAACAAAGAGCAAATTAATTAAACAATGAAAAGGACAATACACAACAGAAAGAGTAGTGAAGACAGGGTTACCCACTTAGAACTGTCAGTAGGCAATATGGCACACTGGTTAGCTTAAGGTTCCTCTCAACTGCTCAAAATGAAAAACAAGTAAATTAGTTTTATATGTAATTTTGTTGGAGTTTGTGCATGTTTTGCATATCATTTTAAGCGTCTTCGAACATTGTCGAACCAAGATTTTGAAAATAATAATGTTTTTGCACAATATTTTTTTATTATTATTAATATTTTGTAAAAAGATAACCGTAATTTGGGCATCATACGACGGAATCTCAAGTTCTTTTTATTTTATGGCTTTGGAAAAAATAATTATGAAGAAGTCAACTTCAATGTCTACCTCAGGCAGTGCCTTTTGAATTTTGTCAAAATGTAATGTCACAATACCAATAATTTATAAAAAATAAAACACCTATATTTTCAAATATATTTACAATTTGGGCCTATTTTTACCATTTTCCTTTATATCTTCACGTGCATGCTTGCAACGGATATTATGGAGGTTTGACAGCTGGATATGAGTACGGTTTTATGAATGTTTCATGCTGATCGGGAGACGATCGCATAAGCAACCAACTTTAGCTAGGTGAAACAATCATATAGCAACCTTTTGTCAAATGCTGTATAAAAATCGTCCATATCCAGAAGAAAATTGCAATAGTGTCATCTTTTTCGCGATTTCGGAGGTGGCAAATAACATACACCGGAAATTATAACCGAAAAAGTAGGTCCCACGTTGCAGGTGCACGTCGTAAATGTGAAAATATTAAAGGATGTAGTAACTGTGTAATATTAATACTAAATTAGGATGCGTATGATCTAAAATAAACACGGAAATAGAAAACTTTATTAAATTTGAAAAAAAATTCCCATCTTACTCGATGAGTTTGAAAAGACTATTTCTGGCGTAAGAATACAATTTCACTAAAACAGAGTGAAGCCAGAACATTATTGTAAACTAACGTCGGCGAACCTATAAATAAAGCGATATCTTATGTCCGATCAAAGAACAGTATTGACGGTATAGTTAAATATAAGAAGGATGATATATTGCATGTTCATCTTTTACTAGAAACTACACTTAAACGCCTGTATTTGGTTAATAGGCATCACCACTGTCTAGGGCAAAAAGTGGGGACATGCAGTTCAACACGAGGTCACTTTCGAGGTCAAAATACATAACGTTATATTAGTTGGCATGGGATTTTCGGCTTGGCACAGACTTCAGTATATTAAAACAGAATTATTTTCATTATGAATTTTCATTTATTTCTCATTTTGAAGTAACTTGAGATTCCGTCGTATGATGCCCTAACTACGGTTAAAATTTTACAAAATATTAATAATAATAAAAAAAAATTGTGCAAAAACATTATTATTTTCAAAATCTTGGTTCGAAGACGCTTAACATGATATGCAAAACATGCACAAACTCCAACAAAACTTTGGGCAGTTGAGAGGAACCTTATATCGATTGTATATGTACGCCGCCTCGTAGTTACTCTTTTTTCAGCACTCAGACTGACAAGCCAGTGTAAATAAAAGGACATCCCATCAACAGAAAATCTCGAACAATAAAGTATTTATTTAAAACTACTACATTTGCTCACATCCAGTACAGCTGAAACAATATCCCCGGTGCTGCGCATACAATCTGTAAAGTTGACCAGTCCCTAATGGCGTATCCTAATCCAGCGAGTATCAGATTTCCAGCGGCCCACATATAAGCCCCTATCATTCCAGCAAATCGTCTCGAGGACGGACCCACAAATTCCATACCTGCAATATATTGTTATCATCTAATTACCATTGCTTTACATCCTCTACCACCATGGCTTTTTTACCCTACTAAGGTCAATTCCCCAACCATTTTTTTAAATCATGCAGTTTTCCCCATTTTGCAAACTTATTTCTAGAAATGTTATGTGAAATACCGAAAATGACGTAATGCCGCTGTTGACGTCGTTGACGTTATTGGCGTCATTGTTTTGGTGCAGTATGTTTTTTCTGCATACGTTTCAAGGTTGTCAGTATATAATAAATATATTTTGTGTTGGTTGTTTGTTATGAATATAGGATTTGTTTTCATCTAGAAGCAAAGAACTCAATTAGTTTCACTCTAGCAAACGAACTCGAGATCATATATTTATTCAATTCTAGAGGAAAATAAACCCTATATTCTCCCCAAACCAACAATTATCCTGTATACCTTTTAGTGTTATTTCTGAAATCACCTAGCCAGGCCTATAGTCCGACTCACTACGATTCCGCCTATTTATCTATGCATAAATCATCTGACCAAGAACACATATAGCTGATTTTGTGTCATCCTATTCGGAAAACACCTCTAAAAGTGTCCATTTTAAATCTTTAAATACAATCACTGACGGGATATTTTGTGTCACAAGATACTTCATAGATTCAATATTAGCGTCAGTGGATCATCAGCCAAACTTAAACAAATACAACTAATTGGCATCCGAACCTGCTAACAAAACAAATAGCTCATATTTACTAAGTATAACATTATGAGACAATTAAGTCTAGAATGGACTGCATGCAACATTCAAATCTAATAGTAACAAATCTAGTAATCACCATTGAAAACCAGCAAATCTAGCATGGTCTCATGGAAAGAAGCAAATCATGCAAGGAAACCAGCAACTCTAACAAAGACTACTGAATATAATCGAATGGATTTTATGCCAACATTGACTATAATTGACTACTAGAAACAATCAAATGTAACAAGAACGTACTACTAGAAACAAGAAAAAATTAACAAACATGTACTCTAGAAACAAGCAAATGTAGCTAGCATGTATTAATATAAACACAGAAACTCTAGCATGTACTACTGGAAACAACTAGCATGGACGGAAATCAGGCAAAGACCTATGGGCTACTGGGAACAAGCAAATCTACCTTAGACTACTGAAAAAAAGCAAATTAAATGGGGATTATTTTATCGTCTAGCATTTTACTATAAAACAAACAAATCTAGCAAGGACTATTAATAACAAATAAATATATCTTGGGCTAATAAGGACAAAACAATCTAGCATAAACTATTAAAACAAATTTAGCATCGGCTACTAAAAAAATTAAGTATAGAATGGACTTCTAATGAAGAACACAGTCTTAGCATGGTCTGCTAAGAACAAACAAATCTACCGAGGACTACTGAGAAAAAACAAATACAGCACGCACTACTGGAAAAAGCAAATACAATAGTAATATCAATTTTGTCTAGCAAGTATTTCAGAAAAAATACAAATGAAATGGCAATGCAAATATCGTCTAGAATTTGCCACTAGAAAAAAGCAAAGACAGACTAACAAAATGGTCTGGCATAAATTATCAAAGAAATATAAGTTTAATACGTTATTATTCAGCAATTTAGAAACTTACCACAGCATACTTTTACGATAAGAGTTAAGAATATACTGTGGTGTACCTGATACAAATATACTTCGATTATATTTTGCTTTCTCCCCGCCTAAGGTATTGTTAACGCGTTTTGTCACTATTATAATGTTCAGATATTCAGATACCGCTAAGAGAACTTAAACCAAATATCATGGCAGGAGTCTGGCGTTAGTTGTGTATCAAAGCGTTCCGCCACATTCTAACAGATATTGACAATTGATATTTAGAAATCCTAGGCTATCAAGTAAATACAATAAATGCCTTTTTGACTACATTATTACATATATAGTAATATATTTACTTGTTCCTAGTTGTCCATGCTAGACGATGATGGCATTAACATTTCAATAGTTTGTGTCCAGTGATCTATGCTTGTTTCTAGTAATCCAATAAGCAACATTTCTTTCCAATACCTATATTATTCTGTTGTTTGTTTTAAACAGTTCAAAACCGTTTAAAACGTTTTAAACTAAATTTTACAGAGCTAGATACAAAATATGTAAGCGATAAGACATATATTTACTCGTTACGAAGGCCGGCATGAAGGTACCAACGGCAAAGAATCCGACACAAAAAATGAGGATTATGTAGACTGGATAACTCGGTGTCCATGCAATACTCAGGGCTGCGCACCAGCAGAAGAAGGCCGATACGCACATACATGTCTTACGCCCAAACCTAACGTGATAAAAGAAAGTTATTATTATGACCGTGTTTATTAACGATTTTGGATGCCCTGTTTATTATTGGATCTTTTACTCAAGGTTATTTAAATAAATAACATGTTTTTGTTGTTTGTTGGATATTTATGTTTATATCTGGGATATAAACTTATAGAAAGTTATATTGCATTATAGAAACAAGACTTTGTGATAGTAGGGGAAGTGTGAGGTTTGGTGCACCCTATAACCTGGTTTAAAGCCCCAGCGGCATTTTTTGCCACTGACAAGTTAAAGCGAAAGAGACATTTTGAATTTATATATTGGATGTTTTCGGATTTTGAAATGTATTGTGCAATTGTTACTTGATAGTATTCTTCAAGTTACATGCAAAGCATTGTATGGCACCCTAATTATTATTTTCAACATATCAATGATATTTAAAAACAATATAATCAATTTTCTCAGCTAATTAGTCATGTAGTATGTTAGCAGTAAATGAGCCAACTTGACATT
>JAWPHD010005934.1:52500-153430 GCA_037043455.1 Cyrtodaria siliqua
TAATATTTTCTTGCTGTTGTAATAACCATAAATATCCATTGAGGAAGGCTTAATGATATACAATAAAATGTTTTTTTAAGAGTTACTTTTGCTGCCAAAGTTGAATCCCAAACGGATTTGTCGTACACCCAGTGCTGGCACTTTTCCGTGATTCTCTCGCCGTCACGTGACACCGAAAATACGTGACATTGGTCATACTTAACATCCGGATCAGACGATAATGGAATGGTTTGATTTATCAACGAATGATGTAGGTCGTCTTGTACGGCATACGTGTCGTTGTCCAGTCCCGGTATTGAACATCTGAAGAAATACAATATCACCAATGTTGTGGTATGGCAAGTATAGATTTATCCAGGTTATTTAACTTGAGTAATCAAACAATATGTTGAAATGGTTTGCTTATCAAAAAAATGTATCTCTAATACATCGAAATAGGTTGTTCTCTCTAATGTTATCTTATGCTTATAATTTTGAATTAGCGTGTTGCTCGTCCTCTTTATTAGTTTTATAAAGGGGATATGTTCTTTATTGGCAAAGTCGTCTGTTACCCTGTTTTATTTCTTATTAAGCAACTTCACGTCTACATTTGAAAATGCAGATTTCAGTGTAAGTGGCATACATTTTTAGATTAGTTCTTAATAACCTATATCTTCTCATCTCCTGTCTATCTTTATCTCTTCTAACAGCACATGTCTAGACAATAATAATGTCTCTGCCCATAAGGTTCGTATTCATATACGCAATAAATGAATGTCTATATGTTTAGCAGTGCATTAACACATTTAATCATTGAATCTTATGCTTACAGTTGTTTTACATTTTACACAACCTTTAAGATTACACTACTTAAAAACAAGTTAATAAATTATTCCGTTCTAACGTTTTGAACCTAACATTTGTCATCCACATTAATATAAAGTGGTCAAGAAAAGTTACGGGAAAACAATGAATCCTTTGGTAACAAAAGACGGCGTCAATGGAGATGCTCCTGTAACGCCCTGTTTCATTTCTCATTTTGCAACTTCACGCCTACAAATGGAAAATGCAGATTTCTGTATTTGTGTTAAACTATTTAAATAGGTTGTTAATAACCTGTACGTTCCGAATATATGGCCTTATTTATAAATTCAATAAATGAATGTTGATAAAATATATCAGCACTGTTAATGGAGTTATTTATATCGCAAAATTAATGCAAATGTCATCCGCAAATATAATGAGGTTATTTGTTGGTAAAGCGTTTATTTTCATAGAAATGTGAGAAACATTTTTATATATTAAATATAGTAACAGCATTATCAACACCTTCTTGCAAAACTTAATTAAAATATATTACCTAAAACATGTAAAATATTTTTATAATAAAATATGGAAGGCGCGGCATCATAACGATCATCTCATCAAAAGCAAATTCTTAACATTGTAATCACCTTCAGCTTTAGGCAAATTAAACATGCACATAATTTTATAAGAAAACGATTGCTGTATAAATCTTGTCATTTACCAGCAAAAGTAAAACACTAACCCTTGTTCTAATCATTAGGAAAACATAACCCAATCCATCAGATTAATCATGTTTACTAAGATACGTAAGATACTTAATCATATATGTATTCACTTTTAACGTTTGATGTTTGTCTCCAATCTTGTATAGCCCAACATGCGTGTCTTTAAAGTATAATACCGCTTGCACCGATTCTAGGCGCGTGAGCGGTGTTGCACGTTGTATTACCTCTCATCAAGACTCAATAAAACCGAGCCTGACGCATTTCTCTCTTGTTTGTTTATGTTGCTTCCTTCCAGGGGCTGGCGTGGCGCAGTCGGTAGCGCGGCGGATTTGTAACCGGAGGCCCCGGGTTCAATCCTCCGTGGTGCCAATGAGTTCCGTCGGTGTGTTCTTGGGCAAGACACTTTACCTTAGCCTCGTCCGTCGGATTGGGACGTAAACCGGGCGGTCCCGTGTATCGGTCTATCTTCCGAGCACGTTAAAGAACCATAGGAATCTATTCGATAATAAGAGTAGGGCAGGTTCCCGGATTCCTATGTATCCTTCCCCTCTCTCTGGGGCGGCTCTAAATAACCTATACTGTGTTGATGAGCCGTTAAACAACATTCAATTCAATTATGTTGCTTCCAAGGGATTACCTTTTCAGAATGTATGCGGTGTTCCCTTTATGGTTTATAATCTTAATGTCAAGTCATTGGGTACTTGCTTTATGGCTTTCTAGGCTTTTGATTTTATATGCAGATATACATGATAATCTTTGTGTTATACTTAAATTGCCGATTAATGCTGCCTAATTTGTTAGAGGATATTGCCTGGTGGGGATTTCTTTATTCGTCCAGTCCCGTTTTATTTGGATGACAGTAGGGTGAAAGACTTAGTGAAGTTTGGTGCACACAGCGGCATTGTTTTTCACTGACCGTTCCAAAGCAGTAGCCCTACTGTCACCCCTTATATTTTGTTTGTGATGTCATATACCTTGCCTTTTATTTATCTGTTTCAATGTGTTTGTTTCTATGCGTGTTTTTGTTGACTGTGGTCCCTGAATGCTACATTTCATGTTGGACGTATATATCTACTTTTGGGGTCTTTCGAGCTATCTTAATTGATTTCAATGATTCGATACCCACACTGGCTATCTTGCAACGGCGATTTTTTTAGCCATTTCAAATGGGCATTGAATGTTTCCTGTAGATTGTTTGTACATTACTACAAATTAATTCTTCAGTCACGGGATACAATATCATGGCTTTGTCTTAGATAAACCATCTCACAGGTCTAGACGTTGGGAAAAACACATTATTTTTGTCAATAACCAACGAACGGGGAGAACATTTATAGCGGTACATGGCTGTAGATTATTTAGTGAAAAGAAAAAACAATGACAAAATCATTGCATCGTTTTACAATATATGTTATCCTAAACATTTCAAACAATTATCAATATGACGAGGAGTTGGTATTACTGCGTGCAATTATTTTACAAAGATAAATTACACAACAAGAGGACAAGAGGATGGGCAAACATAAACATTTAGGTTTGATTCAAGTGTAAAATGACTGCCCGATATAAAAGTGAACAAGGAGTATGCTAACTTCCAGTTATAGCAAATGTATGTATTCTTTAACTGCAGTTATACAGGGTTAATTGTATTGAATTGTGAATCAGTCTTTTAACCGGTCGCAATTTTTGTTTAATGGCGATGCGTTAGAGAAGCCGTTAAACACGATTTGCAACCATTATAAACGTTATAAACTGTTTGTTGCTTTGGAGTAAATACAGATTTGATTTTATTTCATATCGAAGTGATCAAACTTCAATATTTTCACTTACGTTTCGCATTCGTGAAAATGTAAATGTTGCTCACTTCTCGATAAAATAAAATCTGTTATTCACTCCAAAACAACAAATATCCTCTATTTATCTAAAACAAAACATCATAATGTACAACAGTAACAGTTTCATTGGCTGGTTTCCCAATCGTATAAAGTCGGCCAATCCTGTAACTTTTCGGAGTCGCACGAAACCATGGTGTTGTTCGAGATATTGCGACTAATTCATTTCCGTCAACTGAGATAGACAGGAATCAGACCATTTTAATACTCGGGAGAAAACGGTAGTTTATTCGGCGTAAATTGCTGTTATGCCATTTGACTGCGTCGCTATTTATGTTTTACACATGTTGTAACTATTGCGTCAAACATGAAACACAGTCATTTAACAATGAGCATCTACGAAAACCATTACAGGGACTGTTGCCTTTGGCAGCCGAATGATATAAAGAATATGTGTCTTAAAACTACAGAGCTAGCTAAACATAAGTGAATTATAAAAACACAAAATGCCCTTTTACCTGTGAGCTGGAATAGCAAGCACAAACACGGAATTAATAAACAAAAGTCCAGAATACAGACTGCTGACGCTGGCGACATAAACAACATATTTCTGGTATGGCCCAAACTCGCCAATTTCTTTGTATATTAGATCAAAATTCATCTTCTAACAACCACATACACACTATAAATAAATTCAGATGTTCGTCTTTGTTGTCGCCACTTTTAATTTATTCAGATGTTTACGCGCGATTAAATAAGGCCAACACTTTTTAATTTCGGTTTAGTAATTTGCGTTGTTTAACGGCTCTTCAACGCGTATCTTAGGCAATTTGAGCAGCCCCAGAGAGCGAGAGAGGAGAGGATATATTACTGCGTGAGAAAATGTAGTCCTGCTACACGGGACCACATGGTATACTGACACCGGCCAGATCAGTCCCTTTCTGAATGTCAAGCAAGGGAACTACTAGTTCCCTGTTTACCACTTCAGATTGCATGTACATCATTGTCAAACATAATGTGACTGATGTAATTCTGGTTACCTCATTGCCAGCATGATATGGCGGATGTACGTCAGATTACATCATTGTCAAACACGATGTGACTGATGTACGTCAGGCTACCTCATTGCCAGCATGATATGGCGGATATATGTCAGACAACCTCATTAACAACCATGATACGTCTGCTGTACGTCAGATTATCTCATTGGCTACCATGATGTGACACATGTTCGGCAGATTACCTCATTGCCGAACATGACGTGGCTCATGTACATATGATTATGGCTGGTGTACGTAAGATTCCCTCATTGCCAACCACGACGTGACTCATATACGTCAGATTACCTCATTGTCAGCCATTGTATGGTTGATTGTCAGATTATCTCATTGCTTACCGTGATGCGACTGATGTAGACGTCAGATTACTTCACTGCCAACCATCGTGTGACGCATGAACGTCTGATAACCTCATTTCCAACCATCGTGTGACGGATGTACGTCGGATAACGTCAGTGCCAATCATACTGTGACTTATGTTTACATCAGCTTGAATCATTCCTAACCGTTAACCCCTATGCAAACGTTCAATATAGAGATAAGAAGCATAGTTTCGTTTTAACTTTGCCTCATGTCAAAAAAGTGTGTTATTCGCGATGTTGATTTGCAACGTATGAATGGCAAGTAACTATTCACTGTAATATGACGAGATGTAATAGAAATGACATACAGAGAACGAGAACTATTAACAATGTTTGCCCTTTGCGGCCTGATAACGGTGTGACTATAAAATGTGGATTAGATAAGATAAGGCAAACGAAATACCTTGGCGTTCATTGTACGTAATGTTATCTAACGTCATAAAAACACTGTTGTTATGTTGAATAACTGTATAACTATAAAAACTAGCAAAATCTAAAACCCGAAAAAGAATGCATTATTCGATGAAAACACTGTTTTTGTAATTTAATATAATTGTTTGTTTGACTGTGAATAATATATTAGTTAACTTAAACAACCCCGGGTTTGTAAACAACGTTTGATAATAATATGTTAGAAAATGTTAGTGTTTGAAGCGTTTAGACTCACTAATGTATGTCTGAATAGCAGTATCAAATAAGTCGCTTTCGAAAATGACTGTGTTTCATGTAGCAGGACATAATTATAATATTTGTTAAAATAAATAACGACGCAGTCAAATGGTATAGGTGTACCGGAAGTAAAGCAAATCCCATCGAGTCCTGTACAATATTTTCCAAGCTTTCTAGTTTGACATTTTTTAATACTGAGAATGAGAAAACTAGGGTCTTGTGGCATTTAAGAAAATAAAATTCTGACCTTTGTTGATATTGTGAACAAACTGCATTCATTCTTCACCTCTTACACGTTTTATACTTTCACTAAATAAAATCATACACAACCATCCAAACAAGTCAATAAAGGCATTTCATTCAGAAAAACAGGCCTTTAATACTCAAAAATGAATTGTATCACAAAAATAGTTAGGGATTATATAGTTGGGAATTTCTTTCGACTACACCAGACAAGAATACCACAGTGTTTTACTTCCTGTATGCCTATACAAACAATTTATGCCGAAAATCCTATCCCCCGAGTATTTCAACGGTCGGGTTCCAGTCCATCTCGGTCTCACGGAAATCAACTAGACTGTTTCACTGCCCATGCCCCCTTTTAATCAAGTTTATTTTAAACTCTGTGGAGCAGTCTAGGAAACCAACGATATCAATCGGAACTGCCTCGTCGACTTCCGTCACTCGGAATTATATAAAGTTGCGAAGAATTCAGATTGCAACGATAAAGTCTTAAAATTCCATGATGTTAAGTGAATGGGTTGCAGCTAGTTATAGAAAGGACTAGAACTGTATTGCTGTGGACTTTTTAAAATAAGTACACGTTGTAGCACGAAATTCCTAAATATTGAACTTCCGTTTTGAAAATTTGAGCCATTTCAGTATTGAATTGAATTTTAATATAGTGAGATTCGCAAAAGAGTACATACCAAGTTTGCTCATGTGCTTGAGCTAAACGCGTATGCTATCAATAATGAAACTGCGATAATAATTGGTATATTATATGTGTAGATAGCATATTCCACTACCGTTCATAAACAGTCTCAATCAAACCGAGATTATATTTTTTTTATCGAGTTCGGCGATTTCCAAATTTCTCGTTTTATATTATTTCTATATATCACATTAGCTTTGCGTGTGCAGTGTGGCGGCGGTAAATCATCTCCCAGCGATTGCAATCAGAACTGTTATTCATTCCGATCTTTGGAGATCGTTAAGTCCGATATTTATATACAGATATCGGTGATACATTCTTACTTTAATATTGAGTAGGTGGTTTCACTACACCAGACTTTAACGAATCTGAGTATAGTTCATGGGTGTAGGAACGTTTCAATTTTTGGTGGAGTGGGGGTGGGTGTTGTGAGGGCATTTTTTTTGAAAAAGATGGTTGACAATCAAAAAAGGTATGTTTCAATTATTGGGGAGGTGTGTGGAGTGGGGGGTGGGAGACAAACAATTACATAGGGGGTCAAACTCTTTCACAAAATCTTTGACAAGCAAAAAATAAACAACAAAAAAAAAACCATAACGGCGCTCAATTACACAAAAACATACAACATTATATGTGAAAAAGTAAATTTCAAATTATTTTGGGGGCCAAAGCATACGCTTGCGCCTACAACCCTACCCCACTACCCACAACCACCCCACCCACTCCCACAAACACACACACACACTCTGAACACTAGGGTTGCAGGGACCACCCTGGCTCACCCAGATCCTACGCTTATGTTGTTTATTAACCCTTAGTATACGTAAGCCGTCCGTAAACAATTACGTATTCAGGACGATAATGCCGAAACCATTAAACTATACTCATGAAACTACATAGGAACATTGCCCTAATCGAGAGGAGAATCCCTATTATTTTCACCGTGACCTTATATAGACAAATGCCTTTCGGATGATAACTTCAAAAGCATAACACCTACAAAATGAGATGTCTATGTGCATTGCCTAGGCAAGAGGAGGATCATTATTGTTTTTGGTCAGGAGGTCAAAGGTCAAGGTCGTGACCTTATATAGAAAATCGCATTCAGGACGATAACTTCAAAATCATAACACCTACAATCATCAAACGTCAAAGGTACATTACCCTAGGCGAGAGGAGGGTCCATATTAATTTTGGGGTCAGTAGGTAAAACGTCAAGGTAACCGTGACCTTATATAAAAAGACGCATTATGGATGATAACTTCGAAACCGTAACAACTACACTCATGACACATCATGACACATCATAGGTACATTGCCCTAAATGATAGAAGGATCTCTATTGTTTTCGAGGTCAGTAAGTAAAATGTTAAGGACACCGTGACCTTATATAGAAAGACGCATTCATGACGATAACTTCGAAACCTATACACCTACACTCAAGACACTTCATAGGTACATTGCCCTATAGGTGAGAGGGGGATACCTATTGTTTTTGGGATCAGCAGAACAAAGGTCAAGGTCACCATGATCGTATATATAAAAAACGCATTCCGATCGATAACTTCGAAACCATAATACATATAATCAGGTGAGGGGAGGATCCCTATTGTTTTTAGGATCAGTAGGTCGAATGTAAAGGTCATCGTGACCTTATATAGAAAGACGCATTCCTGACGATAACTTTGAGACCTTTACACCTACACTCATGAAACTTAAAAATGATTCTGGATGATAAATTCGAAAACATAACACTACACACCTACACTCATAAAACTTCATATGTGCATTGCCCTATGTGAGAGAAGGATTCCTGTGTAAATGAGGTCAATGGTCAAGGTCAGCATGACCTTATATAGAAAGACGCATTCCTGGCGATAACCTTGAGACTTTTACAACTAAACTATTGAAACTTCAAAGAAACATTGCCCTAGGTGAGGGGAGGAACCTTATTGCTTTAGGGGTCAGTAGGTCAAAGGTCAAGGACACCATCACATTATATGGATATATTTGTATTCTACATGATAACTTCAAAAACGTTACACCTTCTCTAATGAAATTTCGAAGGTTGATCACCATTGTTTAAATCAGGAACCTTGATGGTTTTAGAGTCAAAGGTGAAGGTCACTGACCTTATATGGAAATACAAATTCCGCATGGTAACTTCAAAACTGTAAGATCCATACTCTTGAAACTTCATAGTTTCATTGCCCTCGTTGAAAACAGAAACCCAATGACCTTATATGTAATTATGCATTCCGCACAATAACTTCAAAACGTAACATCTACACTCATAAAACATCACAGGTACATTGCCCTAGGTGAAAGGAGACTTCCTACTGCTTTTGGGGGCAATAGCTTTAACGTCAACCTTATATGGAAATACACCTTTCACACAATAACTTCAAAATACGCACTGTAACTTGTAACTATCAGACCTACAATTTTGAAACTTTACAGAAATAGTACGCATGTTAAAACAACAACCCCTATTGGTTTTTAGCTTAGTATGTCAGATTTCAAGGTCACTGTGACATGATCATTATAAATTCCTTCCCAGCTATTATTCACAAACTGTTTGATCTACAGTATTGAAACTTTATTCAAATAGTGCTAGCCAAAATACTACATTAACAAGAGCGCCGCCTAACGGGGCATTATGTGCCCGTTTCCTAAAGTGTTTATGTTAAAGCATTTCCTAGTTATCAGGTCAATATAACCCTTACCTTTGGCCTTCTAACAAAAAACTAACTGATAGGGTATGTTGTTTAACCATAGGGTATGTTCATTAACAGTCTCTATCAAACCGAGACTGCAATATTATTTTTAAATATTTATCGTTTTCAGCGATTTCCTAATTTCTCCTTCTATACTCTTTTAGTATTTTTTCCGAAAGCAAAAGTGCAATGTAGCCATGTGCCATTCGATTCGAGTCGACAACATATTATACATACAATATATAGCGGATATTCCCGAGTTGCATTTCTTTTTTCCTTTTAGTATACTTGATCACTGGGAAACAGTTGTTAATATTAAGTATTATATATATTTTACATGTGGTTTATGTTGTATCAACCACATACATCACTCATTAACAGCAGTTGAAAATACCACTTAAAGTAACATACTTCTGCTCTTAAGCCCGTGTTCGCTTTACTGTCGTCAATAATTTTACGCTAGCGTTAAAACTCGCTTCTTCTACCTTACATTTACATCTTTATTTTAAAGGTGAAAAACTGTTAGATCTGACAATATCATTTTACAACATTTGTACAAGTCATTAACATTCGAATGTCATAGAGTTGAAACTAATTGGGATTCTCGTGTCAAGTGGTTATTTTTAATAATGTAGATTTTTTATCAGCATTTACTAATGTATTTCCAAAATGTTTAACATAAATTGTTATTATGCATATACAGTTTAGTGGATATTAATTTATCTTAAATGAAAACATGGCAATCTTGAAGTGTTTATCAATCATTAAAATTAGCGTCTCGAATTATTTATCCAGTATCCTTTTGACTTAAATCCTGATTGCATATATTTAAATAACATTTCCTTTTTGTTTATTTTTGATGTCTTCTGCTACCATAGGTTTAAATATGTTATTGGCGCAATATAATCCAGTAATCCACAGTTAATGCTAAACAAAAACACTTTACACTATTCTTATAATTAATTTTAATAATTGAACAAATGCCAGTGTGTCCCTTTAATAACAAACCTACTATATGTTACGTAACATTTGAGATATTAATGTCCATGCTGTCTACCAAAAAAAACATCTTATTTGTAAAGAAACATATTTTTGTTCTCTCAGGTCAACGGTCTTTACATAGCTTGAATTGAAGCTCTAATTTCCTTTTTGTAAACAGATGTCGCAATTACCTGCATAATGGATGGTTAGGTCACCGGGATCAGCTGGTGAGACAGGTGATGTCGTGTTGCACGGAACATTTATTAATTTCGCGACTGCTGTTCGTTTTAAAAGGGACGCACGGCAATCTTGAAGTTTGTATCACCGTGATCAAATGGAGGGACAGTTGAGGTCGTGTTGCACGGAACATTTATTAATTTCTAGACTGCTGTTCGTTTTAAAAGGGACACACGGCAATCTTGAAGTTTGTATCAAGGATTAAAATTTACACCTCGATTTATTGGTCCCTGTTGCATATATAAAATGAAAAGAACAACTCAAAGATAATGAGTTGAAGTTTGATGTTGTAAGAAATATTGAAATTGGACATATAATTTGATTGCTGGCGCATTATCGCGTGTGTAAAATACGTTTGTATATTTAAACGTAAATCATTCTAATACCATATATATTTTCCATTGTACTATTTTAATAACTTGATTAATTTTATTTTAGAAATGTGTGTTGCTGGTTATATACTTCCTTCTTGTTACATGTTCCCCGTAACACACAATCACCGTTTAATTTCGAATAAACTTTATTTTTCGAGTAGGTGAAGCTATTTTACTGTCTGAAAATCCACTGACAGAAGATCTATTTGTCTCTCTTGCACTTGTTTTATCACTTTCCCAAAGCATATGTTACTGTTGAACTGTAACGACGGGAATATAATTAAACGTGTAGACATCTAATGCAGTTACAATGAACGCATTACTGCAATGGCCAACGTTAAAATATGCGAGTGTAAAACGTCCATTGGATGTTATAACTGTAATCGTACCGGAAAAAGTACAATATATATTTAGGGGCTCAGCGGTTTGAACTCGGTTTGAACTCGGGACCACTTGCATGTGAAGCGGACGCTCTACCGATATCACCATATAAGCTAGCTCTGCGGCGAGATAGAAGTAACGCGTTTATAAACCTATCTATTTACATAACCCCAACTGAGTCCTACTACATACCTCTAACCTTTTTATTTTTAATATTTGGACCCTTCAAATATCTCACAACACATATAAACAACAGCAACAGCATATACATTATGATCTAGGCATCTGGGCATAACCTCATACAATGCCTACCCGGATTCTCCACCAATGTAATCGGACCTGAAAAAATACATAAATATTTAGCAACTCAGCGGGTTTGAACCTGGGACCCCTTGATGTGAAGCGGACGTTTTACAGATATCGCCATAAAAACTAGCTCTTCGGCGAGACAGTAGTAACGCACTTATAAACTATTTACATATACCCCCATGAATCTGAGTTTCAAAACAAAACAAGTGTGTACTGTATGTATGGGTATATTTTTTATTTCTGTTATTTCAAAGGAAAATAATTAGAATTAAATTTTAGATCTGGGACGGTATTTGTTTGGTTGTACGGTCTTAGTGTACTACGTTATATATTGCGTCGCTTAACATGCCGTAAAACCACTCACATACCGATCTAGATTTAGCACCTTAGCATGGTTTTCTCATAATGGATTCGCACAATGTGTTCGCGTTTTAATGGATTCGCACAATGTGTTCGCGTTTTAATGGATTCGCACAATGCGTTGGCGTATTTATTTAAATGACGGGTTTAAACGCCTGTAGCGAATGGCAAATTTACAATATTTAAGCACTAACCCGATTCATGGACTGTGCCATGTGATACCGGCGTGCTAGTGCTTTATGGTAAATCTGATGAAACCATACTCTATCTATTGCTTCAATATCCGAACTTGTCCTTGATGGGTTATCAATGTAGATACAAAATTAATGTGGTAGGGCAACTTGCCTATTGAAAACAAACGTTGCGGAACACTAATGTTCATTGTTCTAGTTGCACGTGCAGAACATTGTAGCTGTGTAAGTTGTTTGCATCTACATAATGTGACCAGTACAAAGGCATATTACGGAGTAAATAAATTGTCAGCTGTTTGTATTTTATGGCAAAAATGAAAGACAATTAATCAGTTTATAGGTCGCAACGCAAGGATAGGTAAAGGTGCGTGATGAAAAACAAATAAACTAAATGTTGATAAAATAATACGTAGTAAACAATTGGTTATGACCTTCAGGGCCTTGAAATGTTATATAGCTGTACACGTACAAATTGCTTGCAATGCCAATTATTTTGCTCAGGATATTAACCCTAAATGTGATGTATGCCTCTAACATAGAATATTTTACGCAAGCATGATTGATTTCAGGTCAACGCTTGTCAGGACAAACTGTAATTGCGTTAAAATGACAAGTTTAAAACAGAGATGTCAGTAATAAAATAATGAATAATATGTTAGTTTCTGTATTAACGTATAATAAACTGAAGAATTCAGTGATCATTACTAAATGAATAACACCTCTATTTTAACGCGTGTGTGTCGGGTGGTGGTGGTGGGGGTGGGTGGGGCCGGGGGGTGAGGGGGGTAGTGGCGCGGGTACATGACCTATTAGGCCAGTTATTATAGCCGAAAATAAGGGTCAAGGTCAAACAAATTCCAACAGAAAGTATTTTAGGATTTTTAGAATCACTGACATGTAATGAGTTTCAGGAAAAAAAGTCCTCAAGATAAAGATTGTGGGAAATGCTAACTTTTGGGGGAAAAGTTGCGTTTTTAAGAGACAATTTTCGGAAACTGGAATAATTTTATAAAAAATCATTTGAGCAAATAAGAATCATTCAATAGTGCGGAAATGCTCTTCCAAGTGCATCTTTATGTAAATCAAGGTTTTATAGATGGATATGAGGTCAATAATATGTGATTTTGGGGCGAAACGTGGAAAAAGTGAATAAAATCGTTGATTTCTGTAATACATTTGGTGTTATAAGGCTATAAATGGAAAAAATACTAAATGAGCTATAAACAAGTAGTGTCTTACTGTTTTGCACAGAGAAAGGAACAGAGATGTCCCAAAAAAACGTCCTTTCGAATACGACGATCTGAAATACTTTATTTTTGTGTCTAAAAAATGTGTTTTTCGTAAAAAAATCGCTGAAAACAGGAATCATTTTGTAATAAGATGTTTGAACATAAACTAATCTAATGGAAGTAATAAAATGGTGCACAATTATATATACAAATGTTTCATTGTATCGTAAGTTCATGTGAAAGTCCACATTGTGAGATTTTGGGGCAAAAAAAAAGAGTAAAATCGTTGATTTCCTGTAATACATTCGTAGTACAATGGCCCGTTTGATGGAACATCTTGCATTTTGCTCTTACACGGTGGGGAATCAAGGGCACCATAACGCTTTTGTTATGCGTTAAAATTGTCACCGTGCATTTTCCGTTACGGTGCACAGCGCAAAAATTGTCGTCAAAAGGTGAGTGTGAAATTGTATTTTTGTTTTATCAAGACGTTCATGTCCAATTCCCCAAAATTGGGGGAATGTCATTCCGGACAAATATGCCCAACCTTTATTTTGAAAGCAAAATAATTAAAAAAATGCCAAAATCTAATCGTGTAGAGCGTTTGGACTTTGCAAGAGTTCATTGTTGATTTGTCGAAATCAGAATGTTGTGACCGTTCTTCAACGATCTGCAGGTCTTCGCTAATATTTGACCTTCATACAACTGTGTAATGGACAGGCGCATGCTCTGGTACACAAAACTGAATATTATATGCCATATAAAATGCTATAAACCCATTTTTTGAAACGTCGTGGTGCCCAGGTCGAGATTATGGTGCCCAGGTCGCGACATGGTGCCCAGTGCAAGTAACGTTAGCGTTATGGTGCCCTTGATTCCCCAACGTGTCTTAAATCAAATTATTAAATTTATTGCTATAAAAAAGTTCATAAACATATTTTTTAACTATCTAATACATATATTGTTCATTCAATATTTACACCATGAATTGTTTGTTTCAAATGCTTTTAAGGAAAATGATGGAAGGTATTTTATTTTGACTTGCAAATACAGCATATTATATTCATTTTAAAGTGAGGAAACCTTCTTCCAAACCCATCTTCATGTGAAACACGGTCAGAGATCGATAATATGCTAATTAAATTAAAACAATTGTCCTTCATCAAAAATCACTGAAAAATAATCACAAATAAGTATTTCAACAAATATATTAATTGAAGTGAAAAATTGGTGTATAAAACGTACATTACATATGTTTGATAATATCAGAACTTCAGAAGTGAATAAGATGCTCAAATTGCGAGGTCAGGGTCAAAACGTGGAACAGAAATGGAGCAAAAACAAAATACAATCAAATTACTGGGCTTTAATAATGAATTATGTATGAACTAAAAGAGACATTTGTAAAAAATACTCGGTCTACATTTGGAATCACACCTATGTGTTTCGATGAAAATCGTAACAGTGTGTTATCCGGAAGTCAACGGGACAGAAAATAGTTCACTGTTGCTGTATTCTAAACCGTTAGCCACACGTGTAAAATGTAAGATCTGCATTGCATGTTTGTTACTACAATAAAGATGAAGGTTATATCAGCGATTCCATGTAAAAAAAAAATTATATAGATCTATCCGCCAAATGACATTGTAGAAGCTAATTTATGGTTTGACTTTAAATGGCTTTTGGAGGGAATCTGCTGGGGTCTAGGGCGCCGCCATATTAGTATGACATAGCCAGTATTGATTCCCTCTACATACATTCGAAATATGATTCATTCCATGGAATTTATCGAGCTGTTGCGATGCTAAGAGATCATTTCTAACGGTTCCCACAAAGCAATGAGCAACGATGTGTCAGTATCCAAGGGTATACTGAATGGAAATGCGTTTTTTGCAAAACAGTGCAATTTTCATCAACATTCGCTGAAAACCAGAATCGTTTTTAAAATCGTTTTAGCTTAAACAAAACATACAATGATGTCACAAAATGTTTCATTATTCAATGTTTATAATTATATCAAAGTTTTTCATTGTATTTGAAATTAACACCGTTATTTGTTTTGACGACTTGCTTAACAATTGCATAGAATTACCCTTTTCATACACAAAGTACTTGGTTATAAACTAAAAAGTGTAGAAAGATCATTTTCTTGTATCAGTTTGGCGCATTATAAGTGTTGCGCATGTGCACTACTGTGTCAGAAATAAGTCCACACACATACGAGGCTTTATGATTTGGGTGAAACAAATGCAAAATATACATGAACCGATTTTCAAAAATCATTTGAGCTGTATAAACAAATTTTGGAAGTTATGGAATTTTGCCTTATAAATGTACTCACCCAGTTTCATTATTTCCAGATTGAATTAGATACTCACATTGCGGACATGTTGAAAACAAGTATACTCAAACATTGATAATATTTGTAATTGATAGGGATAGTGGACTAGAAGATTTTCATGTGTCTAGAGTAAATTATATTTTTACTTTTTTTTGTAATGGATAAAAGGATGCATGTTAGAATAATTAAATGTCCTAACCCCTGTGATGCTATGAAGTGTTTTGTTATGCGTAAAATATAAGATTTTCAATTGAGTAGAACAGTAATTGAGTGTATCAATAACTTGCACGTCACAGATGCTATTTGTATTTGTAATCCTGAATGAAATGGTTTCATCAATAAGTACTTATGACTTCTCTACACTATATACCTTACCACATCATCTTATTAAAGACAAGCTAATTGCTCTTATTCAAAAAACATTCGCTAGAGAAAATACTACATTTTTGGCATGTAATAATATTAAAGCGTTTTTTTAGACAGTTATACTACGTGGACTTGCTATGAAGTTTGTGAAGCACTCATCTTCCTATTAGATGATATTTTCGTCAGGTATGGTACACCGTTTATAGACAAATTGTTGGTATCCCTATGGGTACGAACTCTCGCAGATTTGTTTTTATTTTGCTATGAAAGAGAGATTTCATGTTGAGTCTTTCACCAGATACCCAGGCAGATGTTATTCAAGCTTTTAATGACACCTCTCGGTATCTGGATGACATACTGAACATTGACAACCCCTTCTTTTCAACTATGGTTGATAACATTTATTCTAAAGAACTTCAGCTTAATAAAGCTAATATATCTGATAATAACGCTTCTTTTCTTGATTTAGATCTCTCGATTGAAAATGGTGAAATAATTAGCAAAATCTATGAAAAGAGAGATGATTTAAATTTTGACATTGTTAATTACCCCTACTTGGATGGGGATGTTCCCCGAGCAACTTCCTATGGGGTGTATGTGTCTCAATTTATTCGTTTTCAAGAGCTTGTACTCGAGTTGAGGACTTTAATATTCGTTATCTTTGTATAACTAAAAAGCTACTCAATGAGGGTTACCGTTACCAAAAACTTCGTAAAACCTTTGCAACATTTTATTATCGTAACCCTGATCTTCTTTCCAAATATTAAAGTAATTTAAGGACTCTTCTGCGACAAGGACTATCACAACCTGACTTCTATGGTGATGTGATTTATAAACTTCGTAAGATTCTTGGTCATGATCACTTTCATACTATCTTTGTTAAACTTGTTAAAAAGTTTATCAAAAGAGGTTATGACCCTATCATTTTGCAACGTACTGCATGCTTGATGGTGGACCCTTTTACAGTTCGCCACTATGCTTTCCTCTTTAATTGTACGATGACAGGACAGGCTGTGGACCCTATGATGACGCCTATCTTAAGCCCATTGGGACGGTGGCGTTTGATGTTTGTCTATGATCTTTCCTGTCGTGCCCTTAATGGTTTATTCTCTTGTTGCTCTGGCCTCTGCCAAGTCATTGAGTACCTTCATTGTGGCTTTCTAGGCTATTGTGTTTTTTGTATTATATTTACACGAGCATATTTGTGTTTTACTTATATTGCCTATTGATGCTGCCTTGTTGGTTAGAGATTAGATCATGGCGGAGATTTCTTTATTTACACTGTCCTGTTTTAATGGGTTGACAGTAGGGTTAGTGTGAGGTTTGGTGCACCCTAGAACCGGTTTAAATTTAAATACCCAGTGGCCTTTGCTGCCACTGACCGTTCCAAGGCGGTAGCCCTATTGTCAACCCTTTTGTGTTTGTCATGTCGTTTGCATTTTTTATTACTTTTGCCTTCTCGTTTGTCTGTTTCCGTGTTAGTTTTTTTTTTTGGTTGACTGTCGTCCTTAAATGCTGCTTTCCCTGTCCGATAATAATTGCTTCTCGGAAGTGTGGGCATTGCATGTTAATGAAAGGTTATATACATTATGAACAACCCAAACAATGTAATCAGAGTGTACATTTATAGCATTGAATGTGTAACAGGTTTTTGTAGAAAGCATGGAATATCATGTATGCAGTGCCAAAATGTAAGCTCTATGAATTCTATAGAAATTGAGATTCATTTAAATTAAATTTTTAGTTATTTGAATCACTCTTTTCTTACATAAACAAGCAATACTATTAGGTGATGTGGACAGAAGCTCCTACAACTTCGACATGAGTATTGCGCAAAATTTCAAAATTGAATTTCATACAATTACTTTGAACGTGTTTTTAAAACTTATCATTCAGTTTCCGGTGATCTTTTTCATTAAAATGTAATTATCACACCTAAAGATAAAACATATTGCACCATTTTAATATAAGTTACCATATATGCTATTTAAATGATTATAAATTATGTTGTAATGATTGCTTGAACAATATTTCCACCACATTTTCAATGAAGTGTATACAATATGTGTATCAAAAAGTTATAAATACATATGTATGTAATTACATCATATATAAAATAATAAATTTCCAAATGAGGTAATCATGATACATGGTCGTAACCATTGTAACTAGACATTTATTCAACGGACCTTTTGTTTGCTACATATCTTAAAATTGAGCATCTAACTAAATTTATGATACTATAAAACATTTGGATATTTGCATATATAGGATAATATCACTCCTGTATATTATGTATATTCAAAATACATCTTAACAATGATTCCTATTTACAAAAATTGTTTATGAAAAAACATTTTACCACCCAAACATAATGCATTTTTCAACTGTATACGCCTGATGACTTTTTTGGGGCACATCCTTGCATCTTGCTCTATGGAAAACCATTATAGATTATCATTTTATAATTAATTTCCCTACTTCTTTAGCTTAAAGGCCTGTTCTACGACTGTATTACAGAAACCAACGATTTTATTATTTGTTTCAACATTTTGCCCCAAAATCTCACAATGTGAACTTTCACATTAACTTACTATACAATAAAACATTTGTATATATAATTGTGCACCATTTTATCACTTAATAATAATAATAATTTAATCACTTAATAATTTCTTTATTTAACGAAGGTTAAAACACGTTAAGTTATGCATATAAAATACATACACTTATTTTCAAAGTGACCTTCGAACAATAATGCTATAAAAGTTAGAAATATATATAAAACATTTATGCTCATGCGCACACACGCAAACATCCATATACACAACAATAATACAAATCCGACAAACACTCATTGGTTAATACATTCCTAATATCCTTAATTCATAATCAAGATATCCATATATATGAAAGATATTTAAGCAATTACATGCATACAGTGTCAGTTTCACTCAAGATAAAAAAAGAAAAAATAGCAACAAAAACAATTAACAACAACACAACAGCGACATAATTATATCCTGTTTTTGGAAAAGAAATTGTTTTAAATTGTATTTATACGAATAATAGCTGAACGAATCTTTAAAAGAGTTTGTCCGATGGTTCAGTGGAACAAGATCCTTTCGCTTAATGGAACGCAACATATAATTTTCATTGTGATAGAAGCTAATTACATCTGACAGTTATTTTGTTCATTTCTACATTTAAAAATTAATATTCCTATATGATATTGACATCGGTTTTCGGTTGATAGCCAACCCAATTCTTTAAACATTAACTTTGAATTAGTATTTGTCTTTATTCAGTATTATTCGTGCTGCCCTCTTTTGAATTTTTGTTATTTTCATGATTTCAGCTTTCGAATTAACTGCCTTTCCCCAAATAGTGCAACAAAAGTCAGACGATCACATAATGTAAGCGTTATAAAATATTTTCTTCATATCATATGTTAAACATGTTAAATAGTAAATAATATGTTTTAATAATGCAATTTTAATATTGAGTGTTGAACAAACTTTAGATATTTGATACTTCCTCGGTAGTGTATTATCAATATATATACCTAGTAGTTTATGTACAGATACTTTTTCTATTAAGACATCGTCAATATATAAAAACATTTCCTTGGCATTTTTTACCTTATAATTTGTGGAGATAAGTTTATGTTCAAACATCTTATTACAAAATGATTCCACTTCTCAGCGATTTTTTTATGAAAAACAAATCTTTAGACCCAAATATAAAGTAATTTATATCATCGTATGCTAAAGGACTTTTTTCTGGCACATCTCTGTACCTTTCTCTGTGCAAAACAGTAAGAAACTAAGTTTTTACCACTCATTTATTATTATTTTTAATTTATAGCCTAGTAACACCAAATGTATTACAGAAATCAACGATTTTATTCATTTTTTCCAAGTTTTGCCCCAAAATCTCATATTATTGACCCAATATCCATCTATAAAACCGTGATTTACATGGATATGTATTTGGAAGAACATTTCCGCACTGTTAGAAAATTCTAATTTGCTCAAATGATTTTTTATAAAATTATTCCAGTTTCCGGAGATTTTATCTTAAAAACGCAACTTTCCCCCAAAATTAAGCATTTCTCACCATCTTTATCTTGAGGACTTTTTTTCTGAAACTCATTACATGTCAGTGTTTCTAAAAATCGTAACATACTTTCTGTTGGAATTTGTTTGACCTTAAAACCTATAATTACTAGACTAATGTTCTGGAGTATATCCTCCGTAAAGAACCAGAATATAATAAAAAAACATAAGAGTATGTTATTCCGGGATGACTTTTCGGCAAAAGTGTATGACTTGAACATACTGCACAATGTATATAGTATGTACACAGCTATATATATATATGCTTATATTCTCTTGATTCTTTCCGTTGAACACAATATAATAAAGAATTTAATTTCGAATAAACTTCATTTTTCAAGACGGCGGAGTTACCGAGTGAGCACTCATCCAATGTGTCTCAATAGGAAATGGTTATTCCACTGTCTGAAAATGCACTGACGGTAGTTGTCTATCTCGCACCAGTTTCATCATTATCATTATCCCAAGGCACGTTACTGTTGGTACTATTCATAGAACCCATCAAACTCAACATTTGATACTGTTACTAGTTATGAACCTCTTATTAGTAGCGTCCTTCTAGCAAAGTCAATGTGTCGACAGGAAGTTTTATCCCGATCCTGATTAGGGCATACACGTTATAATCATTCATATGTATTACAATTTTAGCAATTACCGTATGCAGTAGGAACGCCACGGACCTATAACATATCAGTTCTGTTCGCATTTTAACTCCGCGAACATGGACTATTTCTTTGTATTTTACGGACTATTTTACGAATTTTCAACTAAAACAGACGCCATTTTTTTACACCCGAAATTGGGCGCGCTACGTCGGCGAGCACTACGGGTACCTATGGAGTCTAACAACACGCGTACAGTGTTTCATACCGTAGATTATGTAAAAACTAATACCTTACCGGACGAAATAACGTCCCATTATGTGTCAACACGATGCAGTGTTGGTGACAGATAGGTCACCGTGACATAACTTGACACGTGAAATTGACATGTTGTTATAAGTTGGATTTGGGATTATTGTCTGCTGCTGGAGGTCCATGATCAAGGTATTTGTTTTGTCATTAAAATGTGTTTGTTAATAAACAGTACACACACCTTTTAGATCGTGCATATTTAGACATTGGCCAAATACAGTGCCTAAAAATGTAGTGTATAGTGTATAATAGAAAGTTCATAATCACTATTAGTGTACTCCGATCTTTCCAGTAACTGGATGTACTGTAGAACGTTTCGTGGAATAAAACAATTGCTAGTAGAAATGCTATCAATGTCCCCCGCACCCCGCCCCCACCCAAGTACGGTAGATGGGGGTGTGGGGGTAGATGGAGCTTGCATACCGAAAACAAGGAGGGGGTAAGAAAACTAGAAACCCCCTCCACCCCACCCCTCAGATGCATGAATGTAAATAGTTAGCGTTGTCTCTATATAGTTATGTTATCCCCATTTTCTCGCACTCGCACATTCGTGAATACATAGCCCGATACAACTACCATTGAAACAATGTAATCTGCCATAGACATTTGACTGACATCGGTCAGATTCATATTTATGTACAGTAAAGTTTTGAGGCAAGGAAGTGATTTTGAATTTACATTTATTTACATTCTGTTGCGAAAAAAACAACGCAATTTCGAGAAATTACATTTCACTTAAAAGCCTTTAAGGCGGTGTAGCTACTACGCTTGCCTCCAGTGTGTCTCAAAAGAAATGACTAGTCCATGGGCTGGAAATATGCTGTGAAAGTGGAACAATGTTTTTAATGGATCTCCAGTTGGGCTACATTATATTTTACATGTATAATGAATGATGAGAGATGTTTTTATTACATTAACAGTGTTATTGAGCACAAATAGTATTCATGCTTTATTCAATTTAGTTATTTTATCTTTTCTTTTTTAAATATGTTACATTATGTATAACAAAGGATAAACTATGTCTGTTTGATCATTGACATTGGATTGATGTTGTTTTCAGAGAGGTCTCAAATGTGAATCGTGCCCTTGAGCAGCTCTAAGTGAATTGATACTGACGACTTCAGAATGTCAAGCCGTATTAAATGCCATTGGATCATATGGAGGTAAGAGCCTTTTTAAAAATTGTTTGCACTTGTGTAGTTCTTTAAATGGAGCTTGTGTTATGCTTGCACGGTGCTGTTCAAAGTTAGAGTAAAAATATTTCAGTGATATTTCAGTGCAGCGTGATTGCCATATGAGCTCGTGTAAACTACATGTACTGGATACATGCGAAAACAAGTTGTGTTAAAGGGACACTAGGCAGTCTTTATTTGTTTAAAACTTCTGGAGTTCGGTTAATTTTTTTTTCTGCATAGTTTGCATTTGTGCATCATTAATATTATTTATTAGAATAGTTCAGAAGAAATTGTTTTACACATTACTTACTGTTGATAATAGTGCACCTATAATAATTTATTTAACTTTTAATGCAAGCAGGTTTAAATTTAACATGTTACCAGGTTAACAAATGGAGATGCTAATGTTAAAGCTTGATAAATACTTCAAGATTGCCGTGTGTCCCTTTAACATCATCTAATTGGTCTATGTGATGGGTCCTGAATTTATTAAAGGGACACAGAGCAAATTTCCAATCTTGTGTCTGTTTTACACATTTTCACATCAGAACAGACCACACATCTACAAAAGTGTCTTCTCAACTGCCCTATTTAATCATGTTTTATTTCTAAAACTAGCGGCATCACCAGGTTTTGAGAGATAAAATAAATAGTTGTATATTAATGTTTTCTCCCCATGTAAAATGACCTTACTAAGTCATTAAAGTAAAATATCCTATGAACAAAACGTGTAAAATTTAACAATTTTAGATTTTTGGCCAGACTTGTATTTTATTCCCCTTCTAGTAAAAATGGCTTATAGAACATTGCACCCTCTGTCAGATTTAACTTTCCTTATAACAGATTCTTGCTGTACTTTTGGGTGAAACATACATTAAAATGGTTCTATAATCGTGTCAGTTCAATCATATACTCGTATGATACACAATATAATATGTATTGACCCTTTACTTGATGTGCCATTTACTCAGTTTTGGTCAGGGGACGTTTATAGCATATCGGCTTTGAATCCAGTGAACACGGATTCAATTCTTACTGGCGCCACTGGGTTACTTCGATGTGTCCTGCTAGCCTCGTTCGTCTGATGGGAACGTAAACCGGGTGGTCCTGTGTATCGGAGTCTGTCCTCCCTCCAAGCACGTTAAAGAACCATAGGTATCTAATCGGTAGTAAGCGTAGGGCAGGGTTCCTGGATGCCTATGTATCTTTCCTCCTCTCTTTCGGGCGGTTCGAAATAACCTAAACAACGTGTTGATGAGGCGTTAAACAATAATTAAATTTTAAACTGTCCCATTCCCCTAAATATGCCCTAGATCCCTCTCGCAACACCTGATTCAAATTGAATACTCTGCTCGACTTATAATAACTTTTTATTCTATGTCTTTCTTTTCTGTCAGTCTGCACGTCATGTGGAAGAAGACTCAATGTACACCACTGGCCAGAGTCAATGCTGAAGTTTATGTTCGCTCAATTATTTGCTTAATAAAGTAAACATATGAACTAAAATATTGTCTTTATAATTATGTCTTCCACCACAAAGTGGTAGGTGAGACAGATTAGATTTGGCCTTTCCGTTCGTCTGTCACAAATCTTGTCTGCGCTACTAGTTGGATTTTGACGAAACTTTGTACAAACTCTTTATTACTTTCTCTGAAGCTAATTTCATAAAACGTCATACTTTAAATGCCTTTGGTGAAATGATAATCCCTGTTTATTTTGAAGTCAGTAGTTGAAAGGTCCGTTACCATGACCGGAAAATGAAAAGTATTGTCCACACAGTTTTTCCTCTTACCTAAAGCAAATTTCATGAAACTTCATTGTTGGACAGTGGAAAGAGGATGATCGTTTGATTTTTAGGTAAAAGGTCAAGTTCCCTGCAGACATCCACTATCCAAGGATAAGCATATGTTACAACACACATGTTATAATATTAATGGTATAATATATGAATATTTTCTTGCACAATGTTGAATCCAGTAAAACAAGTGGTTTTGTTCACCGATACTGTCGCCTGTGAACCAAACCACTTGTTGTTAAATTACAGGATTCAACAGTGTGTAAGACATATTCCGATCATCCATTTTTTTTTTAAATCATAAATTAAAAAATATATATATTAAAACAAACAAAACATGCTATTTGATGAAAACAGACGTATTCAAATTTTCAAAATATCAATATTCGCAGAATATAGTAGATTTCAAATGCTGAAAACAAACATGTATTTTTTTTCCAGGAAATAATACTTCTATGAATATAGTATATATGTTCAGGGAAATGTTTAATATGTCTGTTTTCAAATACTACAAATCGTAACGCACCGCACATGTATATTCAGTATTTACTTTCAATATAGTAGTGAGTATGACTGCGTTCTGGGACCATATAAATATAAAAGAATAATATATATAAATAAATATATATATAACTATATATGCCCTATAAATATAAACGACCCGCACTTTTTGGATTCACGCGTACAGTGTTTCACAACACCACAAATCTGGCAAGTGCTCCATTGACACAATGTCATGTCCACGTTTATTTTATGAAATCTTCGAGTCTACACATAATCATGTTTGTTACCGACAGTAGCATGTATGTTACTCGTCAGTCATTTATTTACTTGGTTAAAGGGACACATACCAATCTTGCTTTCTTTAAAACTCGAGTCGCCCCCTCAGTTTTAAACGAACAGTTAAAAGAATATACTTCTTTCTGCCTGTTAAACTTATATTAGTTTATCGCTTTTTCTGGTTTCGAAAATTAACTCTGCAACGTATGTTGCCGCCATCATGATTTCATTTTCCGATATACCGTTGCAACATTGTTTGTTAAAATAAATTGGCCACTCTGACATAAACCCAAAGCATGTATAGATAAAAAAATTAGTGTAAAATACATGAACACATACATTTTAAATATATGTGTTTACATAACGAAATTATATAATTGTTTCTGTAGCCGGTCGTCTTTCCTTAATGAATATGAATGTTGCCGTCTTTGGGTCGGACGGTCCTGTTACTTAATTAGTACTTGTCTCCGTTTATTGAAATTCTACATATATACAGAGGAGAGATGTATCTAGATGATTTTGTTATTATGCTCGCTTCTAAAATGACGAAATAAATCGATTTGAATAAAAGGCGCATTCTCATCAATACACAACGTATTGTGTGTACGGGTTGGAGGGGGGAAACCCACGGGGTTGGAGGGATACTTCCGTAATGTTGCTCTCATAAATACTGTTAACATACTACATCAATAATATAACAACTACTGAACAATGCTGAAATCGATTTATCTTTATAAATGAATTCATAATTCCACAATTTTATTCCGTGCGAAGATCGATTTGGAATGTCGATTCGGCGTATTTAAACGATTACGGTGTACTTTGTTAATTTTCGGGGGAAAAAAGTACTTGCCTCCGATTTTTTTTATATTTTACATATCTACAGAGGAAAGATGTATTTACGCGTACATGCTTTTGTTTTTTTCTCTCGCTTCTAAAATGATGAAATAAATCGAATTTGATTAAAACTGTGCATTAGCAGCCTAATCAATACGGTATGGAGGGTGGTGGGGGTGGAATGAGGGGCGGGGCTGCAGGGATACTACCGTAATGGTGTCCTTGAGAAAAACGGTGAACATTCTACTCTAATAATTTATTAAATACAGAACAATGTTGAAATCAATATATCTCTTAAAAAGGATTTCATAATTTCATGGTTTTATATCCCGCGTGTACATTAACTTCGAAAGGCGATTGTTCATATTTTAGCGAACACGGTGTACTTTGTTAATTTTGGGAAAAAAAAAGTACTTTTTTCTGATTGACTTTAAATGTTGGGTTTTAATAGTAGACATGTCAATGAACACTTTCGTGAAAAAAAATTCATTCTCGCTGTTAAAACTTAATTTTTTTGCATTTTTTTCGGATTCAGAAAATTAGCACTGCAACATATATTTTCACAATCCTCATTTCCTTTCCCGACGTACCGTTACAATTTTGTTTGTTAAAACCTATTCTTAGCACTCCGGCATAAACCAAAAGCATGTATAGATCAGAAATTTAATCTGGAATGCATGGATACATACATTTGAAATATATATATTGAAATAATGGAATTATTTCATTTATTGAGTACCCAGTCGCGTCTGTAAATGTATATGCATTATGCCGTCTTTGAGTCCGTGGGTCATGTTAGTTAATTTTGGGAAAAAAAAAGTACTTGTCTCCGATTTCATTAAAAATTTGCATATGGACAGAGGAAAGATTTATCTACGCGTACATTCATTTGTTTTTATTCTCGCTTCTAAAATGACAAAATAAATCGATTTTGATTTAAAAGCGCATTTTTGGCAATTTAAACCTTAAAACAACCTAAATTCATCCCTTTGAAAAATACCTTTAACTATTAATGGGAATTACACGAAGTGTACACCAATTCTGTTCGACCAATGTAGTTTGTGAATATTATTACTTTAACAACGATCTGTGATTGTGTTTTGTCATAATCACAGTTTTTAGATAAGAGGTGTATAAATCTGACCAGTGAACATTTTCCCAATAATGTCATTTTGTTATCGATTTTATCACGTGACCTTGTTTGATAAATATTCATACGCCATAGGGCTGGCGTTCCTACTGATGTATACCCTTTATTTGCACCGTAAACAGCCAAAAATACGTTGTTAGATTGTGTAGACTTTGATCCTAAGCGACAAATACACTGCCAAGTTAATAGTTATTTGATATCATTTATTTCGGTCTCGTTTTATATTTATTGAAAGAAATCAAACTGTATAATTCATTATAATATGCTCATATTTGCATTTATTTGTTCACACACACGTTGATGTACACTTGATAATCTTCATATACAGTCAATATCTTTTACCATATCATGCTTCTTTTGGTAAATAGTTTTGCCTATACATGTTACCGTACTCTTCAATAATGGACAATCAATAATTAATAATAATTTCATTGTTCATTTTCATCAGTTACCTCACACAATAGTGCTTAGTTGTGTCGATGTGCCAAAAAACACAATTCATTCATTCATTCATTCATTCATTTATTCATTCATTCATTCATTCATTCATTCATTCATTCATTCATTCATTCATTCATTCATTCATTCATTCATTCATTCATTCAATCATTCATTCGATATGAGCTGGAGAACGTGAAATAACAAACAAAGACACGCCCACAACGCGGCATGCAATTTAAGTATATGATAAAAACAAGAGGTCCAAGAGGGCTTTCTACTGGCTGTGGATATTCTACTGGCTGAAGATAACGTTGATGTATAAGGGACCATAACTGTCAAAAATCATTCAACCGTATCATGGCGATGACACGCGCAACAAGGTTTGGTATTGATCATCACTTCCCCGTGTTGTTGAAATCTGGCCAGAGGTTTAGGAGAACTAGTCTGTACAAAGTTAGTGTATTAACACATTTAAAGGGTCATAACTCTGCCGAACTTCATTCATCTGGATTAAGGCGATAATATGCGCAACAAGGCTTGGTATACTCATCATACCGCCAAGATTCGTTTAAATCCAGCCAGAGGATCAGGAGAACTGGTCGGGACAAAGTTTGTGTATATATACATTAAAAGGGCCATAATTCTGCCAAACTATCATTCAACCGGAACACGGTGATGACATGCCCACCTAGGCTTCGTACTCGTCATCCCCGCCAAGATTCATTGAAATGCGTTTAGGAATTCAGAAGAGACTACTAGCCTGGACACAGTTTGTGTATTAAAACCGTTAAAGGGCCATAACTCCATAAGAGGCCCAAGAGCACCTGCTAAAACGGCTCTTATATCAAGGTTTGTCGTCGTGACATTTCCATCAGTCTTTCATTTAAAACATTGAGAAAAGCACACACAACAACAACACACACAACACAAACTTAAACCCTTGACCCATGTTAACAATTTAAACAAGGGTCCTAGTTCTAATTTGTTATGGTTATTAAGGGACTCGAGGCACAACAATTGTATAAACAGGTTTTGACCGCCTGTAGAGGGGCTTCTTCATGCCGGCGGTCAAAACCCATTACATATATTGTTTGTGCCTCGAGTGCCTAAATAACCAAACTAAATTAGAGCAAGGGGTTGTTTTTAGTAAAAACAAATGTCTCCTATACAGGTGAAAGGGCCATAAATCCCCCAAAATCATTAAAACTGGAACTCGGCGAAGATATGTGCAACTAGACTTGGTACTGATCATTCCTGCCAAGTTTCATGGCAGCGGATCAGGAAAAGTAATCGGGACAAAGCGTATGTATTAAAATCTTTAAAGAGTTTTAAAGAGTCACAACTCAACCAAATATCATTCAACCTAAACAAGACAACGATATACGCAACTAGGCTTGGTACTGATCATTCCTGAAAAGTTTAGTTGAAATCCAAACAGAGGTTAATATAAACTAATCCGGATAAAGTTTGTGTATAAGGGCCATAACTCTGTCAAAAATCATTAAACCGGAACATGGCATTGACTTGACTTGCGTAATTAAGCTAGGTACTGATCATTCCTGCCAAGTTTCGTTGAAATCCAGCCAGGCTTTCAGGAGAACTAGTCCATATAAAGTTAGTATATTAAACAAATCAAGGGTATTCAAATCTGTAAGGGCCATATCTCCTACACAAATCTTTCAACCGGAATATGGTGATGAAATTGACAACTTGGCTTGGTACTAATCAATCTTGCCATGTTTAGTTGAAATTTGATCAGGGGTTTAGCAGAACTAGTCCGGGCAATATTTGTGTTTTAAAACCTGTAAAGGGCCATAAATCACACCCTGTGGTGATATGCACAACTTGGCTTGGTACTGATCATCTCTGCCATGTTTTTGTCCGAAATCCGGCCAGCGGTTCAGGAGTAAACATTTAAAGAGCCATATATCTGCCAAAAATAATTCAACCGGAACATGGTGGTAATATGCACAACTAGGTTTGATACTAATCATACTTGCCAAGTTTGGCTGAAATCCAACCAGGGATCCAGCAGAACTAGGCCATACAAATTATTTGTATTAAAACCTTTAAAGGACCATAATTCCACAAATATCATTCAACCGGTACAAGGTGATAAGATGCACAACTAGGCTTGGTACCGATCATCCCTGCACACTTTTGCTGACTCACGGCAAAATGAAGGCCACAATAACAATCTGGGAAAGTTTGGTAAAGATCGGATGAAAAATGAAGGTGTTAGTGTGTTGACATAAATTTAACACATTTTTCAATAATTCAAGGTAGATAATTTCTGTTCCACTGGTCCAGTCAGGCTGGTTTTAGAACTTGACTGAGCTTTCATCAATGTCAATAATCTGGCAAAGGTTGGTAAAGGTAGGATGAAAAATGGAGGTGCTACAGTGTTGACAAGACAAAATATAGCAATTTTCGTTAGTTCAAGGGCAATAACTTCAATGTTACTGATTTGATCCTATTGATTTTCAAACTCGTCTGAGCTTTTATTGATATTAATAATCTGGTAAAGTTTAGTAAAGATCAGATGAAAAATAAAGGCACTATAGTGTTGACAACACAAAATAGTGCAATTTATGTTAATTCAACGGCAATAATTCCGCTGTTACCGGTGCGATCAGGTTGGTTTTCGAACTCGTTTAAGCTTTCATTGATATTAATAATCTGACATAGTATGGACAATCCATATTGAAAGTAAGAGATGACTGAATATTTGAGTGAGCTATACGATTCAACTTGTCATTTTAAAGTTTGAAATGTTGTTTAATACTGTTGAAGACGTATATGAGCTGTTTGAACAGTTATAATAGTTAAAACATAATTGTGTTATTAGAACTCTTGAGTAATCTACGGGACACGTGTTCGTAGTCTACGGGACATTATTTGAATTGTATTTAAATTTGCATTAGTTCATCTGGCCGGGAAGGCCATTAGTTCTTTGTTCTAAATACTAATCTTTGTTTTAGATCAGTATGTTTAACTCATATTTGTTAATTATCATAAGTTTATTGCAAATCAAAGAGATAGCTAATCTCAAAATAAAAAAACAGTCGTTATTTGTTCTTTATAATGAACATATTAAGGGATTTATTACATTGGTTGAATTTTTTTTTTCTTTCACATATAACCATAAAATGCACTTATCTATGCTGTTTTAGTATGTTTAAACTGTAATATATTAAAGCAACATAGGTACAAGCAACCATGGACCTTTTTTTAAAAATAGTGATAAGAATACATTAGTTGGTTGACTTCAAAACATATATCTCGAAACGTTTTAGAGGCAGGCTGGTGAAACTTTGGAAATCAGTATTGGATATGTACTAGACAACATAGAATAAGAAAAACACACAGGTTTAAACACATTGAAAAAATACGTTTTTTACGAATGGGTCTGAGTAGAGTATTTTAAATATCAGATGAAAAATGAAGGTGCTAGAGTGTTGACATGAACAATTTAACGGACGACGGAAGGAAGACAGACGACGTACGGACGACGGACGGACGGACGTCGGACAAAATATCTTAGCATAAGCCATACTGGCCTTTGGCCAGTAGGGCTAAAATTCATTCGGCCGGAACACGGCAATAATATGCACAACTAATCTTGATCTTCCATGCCAGGTTTCACTGAATTCCAGCCAGGATTTCAGGAGAACTAGTCCGGGCAAAGTTTGTGTATTAAAACCTTTAAAGGGAGTGACATAACTCCGCCAAAAATCTTTCAACTGAACACGGTGATGATATACACAACTAGACTTGGTACCGATCATCCCTGAAACGTTCAATTGAAATCCGCCCAGGGGTTCAGGAGAATTTGTCCTGACAATATTTGTGTATTTAAACCTTTAAATGACCATAACTCCACCAAATGCAATTCACAAAGAACACAGCGACGATATGCACAACTAGACATGGTACTGATAATCCCTAAAATGTTTCGTTGAAATCCGGCCAGGAGTTCAGGAAACTAGTCGAAACAAAGTTTGTGTATTAATACCTTTAAAGGGCCTTAACTCCTCCAAATCATTCAACCGGAACACTATGACGATTTGTACAACTACAGGCTAACTATAGGCTTGGTACTGATCATTCCTGCAAAGTTTCGCTGAAATCCGGTCAAATGAAGATTTTATCGTCTTCACGAGGCTTCAGCAAGCATCTTTGAACTAAATCAAGAGTCATAACTCCGGACAGATTTGCGATCCGATTTGCTTGGTTTTCGAAATTATAATTGTATTAATGAAGCCAAATTATAGCATATTTCAGAAAATCACGGGCCATAACACCGGTTTAAATTGTCTGATCTGGCTGGTTTTCGGACTCGCCCGAGCTTTCAATGATATCAACAATCTTGTAAAGTTTGAAAGAGATTGGATGAACAATGAAGACCCCATCGTGTTGACGAGGCAACATATAGCAATTGTAATTAATCAAGGGCCATAACTCCGGTGTTACTAGTCCGAATTGGCTAGTTTTCGAAATCGTCTGAGCTTCATTGATATCAACAATCTAGTAAAGTTTGAAAAAGATCGAATAAGAAATGAAGGCCCTATCGTGTTAACGAGGTCAAATTATAGCATAACTCAGAGGTAAATGGTCCGATCTGGCTGGTTTTCGAACTCGTCCTAGCTTTTATTGATGTCAACATGATCAACAATCTGGTAAAATTTGATAAATATGAAGGCCCCATCGCGTTAACGATGCACAATATAGCAAATTTAACTAAATCAAGGGCCATAACTCAAGTGTTACCTGTCCGAACTGGCTGGTTTTCGAAAGTATCCGACCTTTTATTGGTATCAACATTCTTTTAAAGTTTATAAAAGATCGGATAAAAAACGAAGGCCCTATCGTGTTAACGTGGCCGAATTATTGCATATTTCAGAAAGATCTAGCTGGTTTTCGAACTCGACGAACTTTCATTGATATTAAAATTAATAAAGGTGCTAGAGTGTTCACAGTGCATAATATGGCATTTTCTACGAAACAAAGGTCATAACTCTGGTGTTACTAATCCGATCTGGCTGGTTTTCAAACTTGTCTGAGACTTCATTGGTACAAAAACACTGACACAGTTTGGTAACGATCAATAAATGAACTCTGGTGAAACTATATTGATCTGGCTGGTTTTCAAGCCTGTTTGAGCTTTCATTAATATAAACACACTGACAAAGGTTGGTAAAGATCAAACAATAAATGAATTTGATAGATTGTTCATAAGGCAGAATATGGCATTTTTCAGCAATTCTCTAGTGAAACTAATCCGATCTGTCTGATTGTCATTTATATCTGAGATATTATTAATATTAACAATTTTTGCAAGATTGGTATAGATCAGATAATAAATGAAGGTGCTAGATAAATTCTTTTTTTTATAATAATAATAATAAAAGTTTTAAAACAATCAGTATAGACTAACTTAATATTTACATTAATAACCCACTGGCTTTCATTAAAAAAAAATCATTAAGTTAAGCAGCGTTTATTAGAAATCTTGATATTTGCAAAATGAAATTGAAAAAATGGGATACCAAATACAAATGCGACTAGACGGGGTTGTTTTTGTAACAAAAACATATGTCTCCCTCTATAATTTATGAACCAATATGCCTGAAAGTTGCGCTCTGCACGTCGTCTCGATATGGTGAACATTTGTGCCAAATTATTTCAAAATCCCTCAACCGGTTCAAGAGATATGGAGCGGATATGAAATATAGTGCATATGACTTTTGACCTCTATTTGTGACCTTGACCTTGAGCGGACGTGACTGAATGTTACACTCTACACGTCGTCGCGATATGGTGAACATTTGAGCTAAGTTATTTTAAAATCCCTCTAGCGGTTCAAGAGATATGGAGAGGATACTAAATACAGTGCATATAACCTTCGACCTCTAAGTGTAACCTTGACCTTGAACGGACGTGGCTGTAAATTACGCTCTGCACGTCGTCTTAATATGGTGAACATTTGTGCCAAGTTATTTCGAAATCGCTCAAGCGGTTCAAGAGATATGTAGAGGAAACGACGTGTGATTGACAGACAGACAGACGGACGGACGGACAGACATCCAAGCTAGAAACAATATGTCTCCCCATTTGCAATTTTACAGTTTCATTTCCTTTTTCATAATCAGTTTTCCTGTTTTAATATCTGATGCCGACCTATGCATACATTATTTCTACCATCAACAGTTATTCCAATGAAATAGTGCAATTTATGTTAATTCAACGGCAATAATTCCGCTGTTACCGGTGCGATCAGGTTGGTTTTCGAACTCGTTTAAGCTTTCATTGATATTAATAATCTGACATAGTATGGACAATCCATATTGAAAGTAAGAGATGACTGAATATTTGAGTGAGCTATACGATTCAACTTGTCATTTTAAAGTTTGAAATGTTGTTTAATACTGTTGAAGACGTATATGAGCTGTTTGAACAGTTATAATAGTTAAAACATAATTGTGTTATTAGAACTCTTGAGTAATCTACGGGACACGTGTTCGTAGTCTACGGGACATTATTTGAATTGTATTTAAATTTGCATTAGTTCATCTGGCCGGGAAGGCCATTAGTTCTTTGTTCTAAATACTAATCTTTGTTTTAGATCAGTATGTTTAACTCATATTTGTTAATTATCATAAGTTTATTGCAAATCAAAGAGATAGCTAATCTCAAAATAAAAAAACAGTCGTTATTTGTTCTTTATAATGAACATATTAAGGGATTTATTACATTGGTTGAATTTTTTTTTTCTTTCACATATAACCATAAAATGCACTTATCTATGCTGTTTTAATATGTTTAAACTGTAATATATTAAAGCAACATAGGTACAAGCAACCATGGACCTTTTTTTAAAAAATAGTGATAAGAATACATTAGTTGGTTGACTTCAAAACATATATCTCGAAACGTTTTAGAGGCAGGCTGGTGAAACTTTGGAAATCAGTATTGGATATGTACTAGACAACATAGAATAAGAAAAACACACAGGTTTAAACACATTGAAAAAATACGTTTTTTACGAATGGGTCTGAGTAGAGTATTTTAAATATCAGATGAAAAATGAAGGTGCTAGAGTGTTGACATGAACAATTTAACTGACGACGGAAGGAAGACAGACGACGTACGGACGACGGACGGACGGACGTCGGACAAAATATCTTAGCATAAGCCATACTGGCCTTTGGCCAGTAGGGCTAAAATTCATTCGGCCGGAACACGGCAATAATATGCACAACTAATCTTGATCTTCCATGCCAGGTTTCACTGAATTCCAGCCAGGATTTCAGGAGAACTAGTCCGGGCAAAGTTTGTGTATTAAAACCTTTAAAGGGAGGGACATAACTCCGCCAAAAATCTTTCAACTGAACACGGTGATGATATACACAACTAGACTTGGTACCGATCATCCCTGAAACGTTCAATTGAAATCCGCCCAGGGGTTCAGGAGAATTTGTCCTGACAATATTTGTGTATTTAAACCTTTAAATGACCATAACTCCACCAAATGCAATTCACAAAGAACACAGCGACGATATGCACAACTAGACATGGTACTGATAATCCCTAAAATGTTTCGTTGAAATCCGGCCAGGAGTTCAGGAAACTAGTCGAAACAAAGTTTGTGTATTAATACCTTTAAAGGGCCTTAACTCCTCCAAATCATTCAACCGGAACACTATGACGATTTGTACAACTACAGGCTAACTATAGGCTTGGTACTGATCATTCCTGCAAAGTTTCGCTGAAATCCGGTCAAATGAAGATTTTATCGTCTTCACGAGGCTTCAACAAGCATCTTTGAACTAAATCAAGAGTCATAACTCCGGACAGATTTGCGATCCGATTTGCTTGGTTTTCGAAATTATAATTGTATTAATGAAGCCAAATTATAGCATATTTCAGAAAATCACGGGCCATAACACCGGTTTAAATTGTCTGATCTGGCTGGTTTTCGGACTCGCCCGAGCTTTAAATGATATCAACAATCTTGTAAAGTTTGAAAGAGATTGGATGAACAATGAAGACCCCATCGTGTTGACGAGGCAACATATAGCAATTGTAATTAATCAAGGGCCATAACTCCGGTGTTACTAGTCCGAATTGGCTAGTTTTCGAAATCGTCTGAGCTTCATTGATATCAACAATCTAGTAAAGTTTGAAAAAGATCGAATAAGAAATGAAGGCCCTATCGTGTTAACGAGGTCAAATTATAGCATAACTCAGAGGTAAATGGTCCGATCTGGCTGGTTTTCGAACTCGTCCTAGCTTTTATTGATGTCAACATGATCAACAATCTGGTAAAATTAGATAAATATGAAGGCCCCATCGCGTTAACGATGCACAATATAGCAAATTTAACTAAATCAAGGGCCATAACTCAAGTGTTACCTGTCCGAACTGGCTGGTTTTCGAAAGTATCCGACCTTTTATTGGTATCAACATTCTTTTAAAGTTTATAAAAGATCGGATAAAAAACGAAGGCCCTATCGTGTTAACGTGGCCGAATTATTGCATATTTCAGAAAGATCTAGCTGGTTTTCGAACTCGACGAACTTTTATTGATATTAAAATTAATAAAGGTGCTAGAGTGTTCACAGTGCATAATATGGCATTTTCTACGAAACAAAGGTCATAACTCTGGTGTTACTAATCCGATCTGGCTGGTTTTCAAACTTGTCTGAGACTTCATTGGTACAAAAACACTGACACAGTTTGGTAACGATCAATAAATGAACTCTGGTGAAACTATATTGATCTGGCTGGTTTTCAAGCCTGTTTGAGCTTTCATTAATATAAACACACTGACAAAGGTTGGTAAAGATCAAACAATAAATGAATTTGATAGATTGTTCATAAGGCAGAATATGGCATTTTTCAGCAATTCTCTAGTGAAACTAATCCGATCTGTCTGATTGTCATTTATATCTGAGATATTATTAATATTAACAATTTTTGCAAGATTGGTATAGATCAGATAATAAATGAAGGTGCTAGATAAATTCTTTTTTTTATAATAATAATAATAAAAGTTTTAAAACAATCAGTATAGACTAACTTAATATTTACATTAATAACCCACTGGCTTTCATTAAAAAAAAATCATTAAGTTAAGCAGCGTTTATTAGAAATCTTGATATTTGCAAAATGAAATTGAAAAAATGGGATACCAAATACAAATGCGACTAGACGGGGTTGTTTTTGTAACAAAAACATATGTCTCCCTCTATAATTTATGAACCAATATGCCTGAAAGTTGCGCTCTGCACGTCGTCTCGATATGGTGAACATTTGTGCCAAATTATTTCAAAATACCTTAACCGGTTCAAGAGATATGGAGCGGATATGAAATATAGTGCATATGACTTTTGACCTCTATTTGTGACCTTGACCTTGAGCGGACGTGACTGAATGTTACACTCTACACGTCGTCGCGATATGGTGAACATTTGAGCTAAGTTATTTTAAAATCCCTCTAGCGGTTCAAGAGATATGGAGAGGATACTAAATACAGTGCATATAACCTTCGACATCTAAGTGTAACCTTGACCTTGAACGGACGTGGCTGTAAATTACGCTCTGCACGTCGTCTTAATATGGTGAACATTTGTGCCAAGTTATTTCGAAATCGCTCAAGCGGTTCAAGAGATATGTAGAGGAAACGACGTGTGATTGACAGACAGACAGACGGACGGACGGACAGACATCCAAGCTAGAAACAATATGTCTCCCCATTTGCAATTTTACAGTTTCATTTCCTTTTTCATAATCAGTTTTCCTGTTTTAATATCTGATGCCGACCTATGCATACATTATTTCTGCCATCAACAGTTATTCCAATGAAGAACTTCATAGGAGGTGTTACTGGTTCAAAACCTTTGCTTGCATCCAAAAGATGATTATAGAAATTGTGAAATGAAATGTTTGATTGAAGATTCTGATGAAATATTCATGTGGATTATTCTTTTATTGTTAATTAATTGAACGTTTCACACTTGAATATATGTTGGATATGTATATATATATATGACACAGGCTACACAATAACATTTATATGACGCAAACTACACAATCAAGAAACACAGTCACCGGCAAATATCAACTTTCTTTACAGACGAGTATTCCAATCGGTGTCATCAAACGCTTTGTTAACATGTACTCCTGGTTCTTCATATTTATCATCTGATTTTGGTTCTTTATATGTTTCATCTGATTTCTCACTAAAATAAAATGAACAAGTGAAAACTATATAAAAATACATGAACACAAATATAGTACGCAATATGTGTACAAGTGCCAGAATATAAATCATTTATCTTCTGACGTTTTGGTGTATGATGGCACTTAATAGCAAATCTGTGATTGCATATTGCGTAAACATGTCATATGTACACAAAGTCAGTCATTTTTTACATTTATTCACGACAATGCGAACTACCTTTTTTCGGACATTGAGTAAACGTTATATTATTTGACAACATGTTATCATTTATAACGTCATTAGTATATTTTTAAGAACATGAATTTAAACTCGTCTCATATAAATTCATAACTGTACGAATACAAACACAGAGAGAATACTATTTTGGCACAGTTTACCTCAGATAGTTTCCACAATAAGTGAGAACAATTCATGTTTTAAAAATAAAAAATAGCGAAAACAAAACGTATGGCCCCATTTATGTCTTAAGGATGTTGGCTGGGGGTAAGTTATGGCATGTTCAAATCCAAGTCTTTTTTATTTTTTAAATCATTATTTTGGTAACAGAATTGTTCAATGTTTGCATCCTAGTATATATGGATATAATTTAGGATTTAATACAGTAACATATCAAATTTAAAGGAAATTTATATTTCCATAATGTTTCTGTCATTTGTGACCATTTTGTCAAGAAAATACGGGGTATGGGCAAAAATATGGGGTATTGAATATAATGTGTTCTATTGTTATAGAAAAAATACGATTTTCGTTATTACATAGGTAAATACATATATAAAAGTACATAATGAGCTCATTATATTTTCGACCTTTATCATGTCACAATGTTGCGTATTGTACAATTGTCAACATATTTCGATTTATTTTGTAGTTTAAAGAAGTTGTAATATAAATTCACTAGAATCCTGGTGACACACATATATTTTCACATGTTTCGAAAGAAATGTCATATCATCTTATACAAGTTTAAAAAAAGATTGGGCAATAAATCATGCTTTTTTCCCCTTCAAATATCATTTTAGTAAAAGTTGTTTGATTGTGTATGTTTTGAAAGATATGTATATGTTATTGAAAATTAATCGTTGTTTTTTAATCAGTTTAATGTTAAAAATTGTGAAAATGTTCAATGACTTTATTTCATCTCTTTTCATTTTGTTTGTTAGAAATACATATCTTCTTCAAAGACCTACCTATTTTTGATACGTTTGTACTTACATTCATGTAACAGCAAAGAAGCTTTACATATTATTTTAAAAAACAACAGCGCTACGTCCTTTCCCAGCAAACTTTCTTAACATAAAAAACATTTATAAATGGTTACCTTAGGCAGCTTTGATTTTGAAATCTTAATCTTGAAGAATATAATCTTGAAGGGATAACAAACAAAAGGCCCAGTTATATATGGTCTGTGGACGCTTTACTGGCTAAAGAAATATAAAAAGATCGGACAGGGAAGGTAGCATTCAAGAAGGACAGTCAACCACAAAACACAGAAACATTACACGAAGAAAGATAAAAATATCGGACAGGGAAAGCAGCATTCAAGGACGACAGTCAACCACAAAACACAAAAACAAACACGCAAACAGACAAACGAGAAGGCAAAAGTTATAACAAATACAAACGACATCACAAACACAAAAGGGTTGACAATAGGGCTACCGCCTTGGAACGGTCAGTGGCAACAAAGGCCATTGGGGGTTTAAACCAGTTCTAGGGTGCCCAAACCTACCCTACTTCATCCCATTAAAACAGGACAGTGTATATGAAGAAATCCCTGCCATGATCTTATCTCTAACCAACAAGGCAGCATCAAGAAGCAATACATGTATAAGTTAAACACAAATATGCTCGTGTAAATATAATACAAAAAAGACAATAGCCTAGAAAGCCACAATGAAGGTACTCAGTGACTTGGCAGAAGCTAGAGCAACAAGAGAATAAACCATTAAGGGCACGACAGGAAATATCATAGACAAACATCAAACACCACCGTCCAGTTGCTTGTGCAGTGTGGCGCAGTAAAACGGCTCCCCGCGCTTGCAATCAGTACTGTTTATTCATTCGATCTTTGGAGATCGCTGAGTCCGATACTTATGTATGTGTCGTGCTCGGCCGTTTCCAAAGGTCCATTATTATACTCTTTTTTATAGCACAGTGGCGTTGCTTGTGCAGTGTGGCGGCAGTAAAACGTCTCCCCGCGCTTGCAATCAGTACTGTTATTCATTCGATCTTTGGAGATCGCTGAGCCCGATACTTATATTTAGTTATCGGTGGTACATTTTCAATTTCTTTTGTTTTCTTATTTAATTTTTGATTCGGTGGTTCCACTACTCCGGCCGATAAAATGCTCTGGGTATTGTTTAACCACTTATAGGATATATTGTCTGCTTTTTAATTAGTCTTTTGGCTGTTACTTGTGAGACGCAGGCTTCATAACCGCTGCTCCCAACTAAATTCCATTATGTTTATTTCGCTCTTCGGGGCATTTAATTGTATTATATACTGGGACCATACGCCGTACGACATGGGGAAGCCATAAACTCCATGTCCACTGCCATATGCATGCCATCTTCGGGATGGTTAAACTTTTGTACTATTGATTTTATTAATATTGAGTTCTGCTCAACCCGGGGCTAACGGGTGCGAGCGGTAGCTAGCATATTTCACTACCGCTCATGAACAGTCTCAATCAAACCGAGACTGCAATATTTCGTATGTGTCGTGCTCGGCCGTTTCCAAAGGTCCATTGTTATACTCATTTTTTTAGGTAGGCGTCATCATAGGGTCCACAGCCTGTCCGTTCATCGTACACTTAAAGAGGAAAGCATAGTGGCGAACTGTAAAAGGGTCCACCACCACGCATGCAGTACGTTGCAAAATGATTGAGTCATAACCTCTTTTGATAAACTTTTTAACAAGTTTAACAAAGATAGTATAAAAGTAATCATGACCAAGAATCTTACAAAGTTTATCAATCACATCACCATATAAGTCAGGTTGTGATTGTCTTTGTCGCATAAGTGTCCTTAAATTAATTTTATATTTGGAAAGAAGATTAGGGTTACGATAATAAAATTGTTCAAAGGTTTTATGAAGTTTATGGTAACGGTAACCCTGATTGAGTAGCTTTTTAGTTATACAAATATAACGAATATTAAAGTCCTCAACTCGAGTACAAGCTCTTGAAAAACGAATAAGTTGAGACACATAAACCCCATAAGAAGTTGCTCGGGGAACATCCCCATCCAAGTGGGGGTAATTTACAATGTCAAAATTTAAATCATCTCTCTTGTCATAGATTTTGCTAATTATTAAGTTAGGTATGTACTCTGTCCTCAATTTGATGCGAAATTGCCAAGTATTATCTCTAAAGCAGCATAAACAATCTATTCCCCTAATTAAGCAAGACAATGGCTGCACTGAACTCAACAAAAACAAGAACAACCACAACAATGTTTGACCCCAGGAGACACCATTTGAACAAACGTGGTAGAGAAACATGATCATACATGAACACTTTTAGAAATATAGCTCTTAGTAGTTTTAGAGAAGAATATTTTCTTATGTAGATCTACATTTCTGTAAAACTGTACAATTTGACTACAGGGTCACCATTTGAATAAACTTAGCGGAGGATCACGCATTATTATAAATTTAAAAGAGGATTTTTTTAATTTGTTTTAATTAAGGAAAATAACTCTCATGCTGGATGTTAAGTAAGTACGAGTTAACATTTGACTGTCTATTTTCTGCATATCAATCTTCAGATATTCAAGGCAATTCAAGAACTCCATTGTTTCTGTACTCAAGTAGCTGGTTTACAAATGGAATTCGCGCTGTTAGCTGTTATTGACATCAACAATCTGACCTAGATTGGTAAAGTAGATTGGAAGAAAGATGAAAAAGCTCCATTCGTCATCATCGGCCGGCCGATAGATCTAACACTTTGTCCAAGGCATACACATTTCAATTATTAAGAATTGCAATATCTTTCTCAGTTTCAGTTGTAATACCAACACATTCTTATTCAGCTTGATTTTAACTATGTAATGTCCATCGCAATTTAAATATAATGTGTTATCAACGAAAGAGAGATCGTGATACAAATTATTATATTTTTGTTCTTAAAGTTCCCCGCCCATGTTTAGTTTCATAAACATGTTTATGTTTATTTAAATCGAAATCAATACACAACAATAGATATTTACACATTGCAATATCTGTGAAAAGCGAGAATAAGTTTTTATTTGATGACGTAGAAAACTTTGAACAGGTAAACTAATCCACAGGTAAATGTATTTATCAATTATCAGACAATAGTTGTGCAGCTATACAATTCAGATTTACCTAATTTCTCCGTGCAGTCACGCAGTGGTTAAAAGTACTATCTACGTCATGCAAATAATACTTATTTTTACATACACCTTAGTAGCGGTTTTAAATATATGTTTCTCTACGGGACTATCAAGAAATGTTCATATGATGTTAAAGCGTTAACTTTGCCCTTAATGGTTTATTCTCTTGTTGCTCTGGCTTCTGCCATGTCACTGAGTACCTTCATTGTAGCTTTCTATGCTATTGTTTTTTTGTATTATATTTACACGAGCATATTTGTGTTTTACTTATATTGCCTATTGATGCTGCCTTGTTGGTTAGAGATTAGATCATGGCGGGGATTTCTTTATTTACACTGTCCTGTTTTAATGGAATGACAGTAGGGTAAGTGTGAGGTTTGGAACACCCTAGAACCGGTTTAAACCCCCAGTGGCCTTTTTTGCCACTGACCGTTCCCTTTTGTGTTTGTGATGTCGTTTGCATTTTTTATTACTTTTGCCTTCTCGTTTGTCTGTTTGCGTGTTTGTTTTTGTGTTTTGTGGTTGACTGTCGTCCTTGAATGCTGCTTTCCCTGTCCGATATTTTTTATCTGTCTTTGTTAATTGATAAGACTATAAGAATTCATCTTTAACCATGAACAATATTATAAACCAAATATGTGTATTTAAATATCAATTTACCTTAATATCGAACGCGTTTCATGTTAAAAACGAGCGAAAACATGGACCTGATATAAGTCCATCTAACGTCTATTCGGATGTATCAAGCACTATATTAAGCAAAACAACCTGACAAATTAATCAAATAAAAACCTTCCAAAGTGTTTCGCTTCCTCGATGGTCTCCGGAAGGTGCTTATGAAGCGTCTCTGGCAGACAGATTGCCAGTAGTCCAGCCACGATAGACAGGGATCCAAACACCATTTGAGGCAAGGCCTTACCAAAATGACCGCCCACTATTCTGTCCTACAAGTAGATCCAGAGGTAGGAATTACGTTTAGCATGAGTATTGTCTTTAACAGTTAAATACATGTCTAGGACATCCTAACACTTGCTGGCACTACTGCCGGTACGCGTATATAGCATCTATACAGAAATATTAAATACTATACGTATAAACTGAATATGCTAATACATCACATGCAGTCATTTAACGTACACTTTTCTCCTATTCACTGTATTGGCACTGAACTTAGATCATTGATTTTCAAACAACAAAAGTCAGTGTAGTGGTATTACAAACATATTTTGAAAGAAATTTAATTTTAATCTGCTGGACTGTTTCTAAAACTGTAATCTAAAATACATACCAGATCAGCAATATATGGTGCCAACATACCGCCCACTCGTGCCATGCAGGAGCTCGAGCCCATGCCAGCGTTTCTTACAACAGTGGGAAAGAGCTCAGCTGTATATACATAAATTACAGAGAATGCTGCCGACGCACCAACCTTACCAATCAATGCTAGAACGGTCGTCAAAACTTGCAAATCTGCAATCATAAAAGAGGTAAGACCAATGCAATGTTACTAGTCGTCAGCATAATTATTTAGATGTGCAATATGCAATTTGAACTATCGCACTACAATATATATGTGAATATGTGATTATAATACGCCAGAAGCCAATTTAAACATGTATGTTTATATCTCATCCGGTTTCATCGTCAACTGCAACGCTATGTAAAACCTCCATGTATCTTAGTGACCAACGAATCAGACAAATAATCACAAGTTTCATCGTCAACTGCAACGCTTTGTAAAACCTCCATGGCACCTTAGTGACCATCCAGTCAGACAAATAATCACAAGTTTCATCGTCACCTGCAACGCTATGTTAAACATCCATGGTATCTTAGTGACCAACAAAACAATTACTCACAATTATTTACAGTAGATAGGTGTGTCTATGTGATCTATGAATGTATAAAATATCAACAGCCGTATGACGTTTGTAATCAAATACATATGACTCAATACATACCGTCTTTATCAATACAATATGTTATCAATACAATGTACTTTTCATTTATTACATACGTATTTGTCACCTGCCGTGCTTGTTTGATCATAAATGATTTTCAAAAATATTTTTGCTCCAAATAATACAAATGAAAGCTGCAATATTTACATAAACAAATCTTCTATCTTCTAATTAAAGTCCTAGACAAAAATGTTATACGATCAGACATCTGGGTTGAGCCTTACCTTTCCCGCCATAAAGCATAGGAAAGATGGTTGATATGCACCCGAGTCCGCCAATTATCATGCTTGACACTAACATTTGTTTGCGGCCGGTTTTATCCAACCACAGTATAACTATGATACTAGCTGGCAGGTCCATAAGGGCCTGGAGGAAGAAATTAAGGAATATATTGCCACCAATTTCACCGCTGTTTAACGCCAGCCCGTAATATGCCAGACATACAACGGTCCTGAAAAAAACAAATGCAATGATTTATTCATTGTAAGGATACAGAACGGTTCTGAAAGCATAAATAGTGATAAAGGTGAATAGTTATTTGTTCATAAACTACATAATGAGTGAAGCATATCAAAAACACGAACTTAGTGTACATGGTACTACACTTCGTTTGTGTTTATATTTGACACAATGATCGCAGCATAAATTTAAGAGTTTTTTTCCGTATGTTTTCACAATATCTGCGTTGTGGAACTAATTAAACTGGGATTTCAATGCTAGTCAAACTCGGAGCAAGAAGTTCGGTTAAGTTCTCCACCCTCGATAAGGCACGTTATAAATATACATGTATTCGTCTTTACTTCAGCATGAACTTTTCACTCTTGTTGTGTTTGTTGCTCCCAAGGGCTTCCAGTATTTATTATCAATATGTCAAAAACATCTTTCTCGTTAGACAGATTAGTAAGCAAATATAAAGGGCGATAATTAAGGCAAACGATGCAAAATAAACCGAACATATATGACATTAACATGAATGAACATTTCATACCCATCGTAGGAATGAACATTTGAACATTTTTGTGTTTGGTATTTTATTAATCTTTAAGTTTGTTCTTTGTTTCTGTGTGTGTTTGTGGTTGACTGTCGTCCATGAATGCTGCTTTTCCTGTTCGATATTTATATATATAATAACAACTTCTGGTAAAATAACAATAGAAATCTGAAATATATTTAACGGGTTTTGAAACGTAATCAAAACACGCATGGACAAAGACAACACATGCTATACCAACCAGTTAACGAAGATGATCAACGTCCGTATTGCCAGCCTTTTTGTTGAAAACATTTGCCAAATTCTCCCCTGTGGAATCTCTTCGCCACTGTTGAGCACCTTGTCAATGATCGAAGGGTTAAGTGTCACATTGTTCATCTTGGCTGCCTTTTGAATTATTTTTTCAGCTTCTTTCAGTCGACCCTGACTGTACAACCATCGAGCTGACTCGGGAAATATTCTTAAATAAAACGCAAATCAGAAAGATATGTATATTAATTAATACGCTAGACCAGCAAGGACAGAACAGTACAGATAGATATTCAGAAATAACAACATCAAAAACAGATTTAAAAAACTGGATGACTATCTCATTATTAAATGTGGAGATCAAAATTGAATCCTCGGCTATTGCTACTCGAATAAAATCAGAACTCTTAACAATGATATCTGAAAGTCAAACAAGATTTTTAAAAAAATTATTTTAAACAAAGACATCATCAATTGCTGTGTTAGTTTATTCACAGGTCCTGTCTTAATTATGGAGGGTAGGTGGGGGTGAGGGGAGAGTATATGGTGTATTGTACAATGAACATATATACCAAATAGCAAAGCACGACCTTTAATACCCCAGAAACAATATGAAATTAAAGGGTGTTAAAAGGACGGGTGAAGTGGGATGTGTCTCTGAAAAGGGAAAAAAAGTAAAGAACAATATGTTCATGGGATGGGGAGTCAGTGGGGATACAAAAAAGGTGGGGGAAGTGACAACTGGATGTGGTGATTGAGTAGAACACATACGTTTTTATATTTATTTATGTAGGGTGGAGATAGGTCATGGGTTTATTGAAACTTACAGGATTGTCATTGCCTCATTGATATATGCAGTGAATTTGAAATATACTGATTTGCCACAATTTAACCAGAAATTCTAAGGTAAAGTCGTAATTTTGCTGAAATGAAATACAGAGTTATGAAATATGTGACCTTGATGATGCTCATGACACTTATCAAATACCAATGTAGTGTTATACATGTACGGCTAGTACATATTTAAATACACGGATAGAAAAAGATAACACAAATTCTAAGTGGAATATGTGCTATAAGTTTGCTAAAATGCAAAATAAAAAGTTATGGAACGTCCATATCTGTGTGTCCTTGATTACACTGAAGATACCTGTCAAGTATTAATGTATGACTGGTAGTTGTTGAAACACATCGACTTGCCAAATATATTTAACCAGGAAAAGGGCCATAATTTTATTAATAAATGGTTCATAAGACATATTCCAAGCTTTACTAAAGTTTTATAGATGAATGATTTGCAGTAATGGAAAAATCAATGACTTGCCCAACAGAATTTAACCAGAAATTCTAAATCAAAAACGGACCATAATTTTGCAGAAATAATGCAATACAGCAGTTAGATGCATACGTCTACAAGCGCCATTAATTCCAAGAAGTTTTATTGAATGTATATTTATAAATTACAAGCAGCCATGACATACTTGCATTTGCCAAAATGTTTAACCACCAATTCTAATGAGAAACCGTATGTCTGCACTTCACCACAAAGAGAAATACATGAGCATATTTAAAAAGTCAATGAAAGGGACAATACAAAAAGAATGGGGAATATAGATATAAAAATCGAACGGGAAAAGCAGCATTCAAGGACGACAGTCAACCACAAACACACACAGAAACAAAGAACAATTTTAAAGAAGAATAAAATGCCAAATAAGACATCACAAACACAAAATGGTTGACAATAGGGCTACTCATCGGAACGGTCTGTGGCAAAAAAGGCCGCTGGGGGTTTAAACCAGGTTCTAGGGTGCACAAAACATCACACTTACTCTACTAAAGTAAATAAAGAAATCCCCGGCACGAACTATTCTCTAACCAACAAGGCAGCATTAATAAGCAATATATAAAGTAAAACTCAACGATGCTCATGACTTGGCAGAAGCCAGAGCAACAAGAGAATAAACCATTGAGGGCACTACAAGACAAGACTGCAGACAAACTTCAAACGTCACCGTCCTTTTAGGATTTAGGTAGACGTCATCATAGAGTCCACAGACTGTCCGGTCATCGCACAATCAAAGAGGAAAGCATAGTGGCGAACTGTAAATGGGTCCACCAACAAGCATGCAGTGAGTTGAAAAATGATAGGGTCATAACCGCTTTTGATAAACCTTTTAACAAGTTTAACAAAGATAGTATGAAAGTGATCATGACAAAGGATCTTACGAAGTTTGTAAATCACGTCACCATAGAAGTCAGGTTGTGATAGTACTTGTCGCAGAAGAAAGATTGAAAGATATTTGGAAAGAAGAACAGGGTTACGATAATAAAAGTCTGCAAATGTTTTACGAAGTTTATGGTTACGGTAACCCTGATGGAGTAGTTTTTTAGTGATACAAAGATTACGAATATTAAAGTCCTCAATTCGAGGACAAGCTCTAGAAAAACGAATAAGTTGAGACACATACACCCCATAAGAAGTTGCTCGGGGAACTTGCCTATATAAATGGGGATAAGTAACAATATCAAAATTAAAAGCATCTCTCTTGTCATATATTTTGCTAATTATTTCTCCATTTTTTTAAATGGAGATATGTAAATCAAGTAAATCAAGAAAAGAAGCGTTAGTATCAGAAATATTAGCTTTGTTAAATTGTAGTTCCTTAGGGTATATGTTATCAACCATAGTATAAAAAACGGTTTTCAATGTTTAATATGTCATCCAAGTGCCGAGAGGTGTCATTAAAGGCCTTAAGAACATCATCCTGGGTATCTGGTGAAAGACTCAACATGAAATCTCTTTCATAGCAATATAAGAACAAATCTGCGATAAGTGGTGCACAATTCGTACCCATAGGGATACCAGTAATTTGTCTATAAACGGTCGTTACATACCTAACGAAATTATTACCTAATAGGAAGATGAGTGATTCACGGCAAGTTCTTGGCAAGTCCACATAGTGTAATTGTCTAAACTGCCGTTAGTGAAAAACGTTTAATATAATTACAGGCCAAAATGTAGTATTTTCCCTAGTGAATGTTTTTTGAATAAGAGATATAAGCTTGCATTTGATAAGGCGATGTGGTAAGATTGTATATAGTGTAGAAAAGGCATAAGTGCTAATGGATGAATCTTGACGTTTATTGCAAATTTTATCAAGATCGTCTCCTGAATGTTTTATGGACCAAAACAAATTAATCCCAGAGTTTCCATAAGTTTTATCACAATATTGTTTATCGTGATCTTTAAGAGTCCCTATATCAATCGATTTCTTCTTTGTAGGCGTGTCTTTATTTGTAACTTCATGTTCACCAGCTCATGTCGAATTCGGGTATTTAAGCGAGCAAATAAAGTGCAGAAAATCAATTACTGTATATACATCGACCAGTGCACATCGTACCTATACACAAGTAACAGTACTTTTTACAGAAAAAAAAGTTAGCTTCTTTCGGGGCTCGAACACACGACCTTCTGATTTCAAGTCCGGTGCTGTATCCACTGAACTACAACGCTACTTGAGAAAATAGTATACTAACTAGCATATATTATGAGGCAAAATAACTTAACATATTTGAGCGCAACTAAAGATGGATCAATAAATATGCAGTCCATATTGTCGCACGTGTCAATTAACATTGCCTGGTTTAATACTATATCTTATCAATATGTAACTAATACTTCGCCTCAAATCAACCATATCTCGACTTGTTATTTAGCGCTTGATGAGTTTACAAGTGTGCGCGCTCTTGTTATTACGTAATGCCTATTTAATGTTAAAAATGCTACAAAATACCAATAAATAGCAGTGGTCTAGAGATTCAGCGTACATCTTTCAAATCTTACAAGTGCAAGGCGGTGGTTCAAATCCCGTTCCAGGCAACTATTTTTTTATCACATATATTCTGGAGCCGTATATTTATCGATGTTACCTGTACGGAGGCTAAATAAAAATGTGAAATTTTACGTATCGATTTCTCCTTATATACCGACTTTTGGGGTGTTCGTCGATTTGAAACTGCTTCACACGTGACACATTCATATTCATGAGTTATTACCAGTTAAAATAGGGACTGTACAGCTTTAACGGCAGTAAGACAAGAAGTTAATAGTTTGGAGATGTTTGTGGTGGTGCAGGCACTAGAATTCGAAATAAAGCGGGCCTTATATGGATTTTTATGTAATTTAGGAATCCAGTAAATAGTTGACAGTTTGTTCTGTTTTTCGTCTACCCCAGCCTTGAAAGCAGTGCACCGAGTGATATGTGTGGAAACAACATCATCCTCAGTAGAATGAACTGGAATATACGAATTAGTGCTACCGAGTTCCAAAGATAAAACATTGACGTAATGTAGGCGTCAAACAATAATTACATTATTAGCTGCTTTATCAGCAGGAACTCAAACAAAATTATTATGAAATTCTTGATTTTCCGATTTTAAATTATGAAAGGAAAACCTAGGTCTCGGAGGAAGTAAAGAGGGGTTAGCATTATAAAATTCAATACATGTATCTATAATTTTAAAATTGACTTTTTCCAAGTAGAAAGAGAGTTTGGGTCCGCATGTTCTCTACGATTGAGCGTTCTGAGCACGACAGGCATTACAATCGACGGTTGAAGGTAATCTATTCTTAGGATTCTTAGGAGCTTTTAAAAAACAGATGCCGAATACGTTTATCAACAATATCAAAATTATCAGTGATGAAATGACCTGCTGGAGCATAGCAACATTTTGATGTGTCACATTCTCATTTCTGATGACAGGTTTCCGACTTTTCGTCAATGTCCCAATTGACAAGATAGTGTAAATAAAAGTACATCTCTAACCATAAATACTGACAAGTGGATCCCTTGGAAGCAAAAAACTAAATAAAGTCCACATACAGAGAAATTAGCAAATGATATACTTAAATGCTGCTATAAAGGTATATAAATATAGGTCATTATAAAACCTCAAGATGTATCAAGAAAGTAGTGAACAACCACAGCAGTTGCAATCAAAAAGAACCGCACAATTTTAATTACTTAATAGTACTGAGAAGAATATGAAAGGGGAAATTTAGAAATCGAGGAACACGATAAACACACAACATGTTGCAGTCTCGGTTTGATTGAGACGGTTCATGAAAGGTAGTGAAAAGTGTTTGTCAACATTCACGCCCTCTAGACCCGGGTTGAGCAGAACTCAATATTTAAAATGTCAATAGTACAAAAACTTGAGCCACCCAGAATATGGTATGCATATAACGGTGTACATGGATCCTTCAATGATGTATTTTCATACCATTCCATATCCAGCGGCGTATAGTCCCAGTTTCTAACAAAATGCTTTGCCCTAAACAAAATGGAATTTAGTAGGGAGCAGAGATCATGAATCCTGCGTATCACAAGTAAATGTCAGAAGACTAAATTAAAAAGTAGGCAACATATCCTAAGGGTGATTGAACAATACTATGAACCTTAAGATGTTTAAAACTTGGAGTAGTAGAACCACATATTCGCAATTTAATTAGGAAAACGAAAATAATTTAGAAAGTACCACTGATATATGTAAATCAATATCGGGCTCCCCGATCTTCAAAGACATATTCCAAGCTTTACTGAAGTTGTATCAATAAATTATAAACAGCTACTGCAAAACATGGACTTGCCACAAAGCTTTTAACAAGAAATGCTTAGTCGAAAAAAGGCCATAAAGGTCTCACTACACACTTAGCTCCCTTGCATGTGACTGTAGATGATTCTTACATCATAAAAAGTAGGGGTGTGTTCTTCGGTTTGAGATATTTTAATAATTGCCATGCATATTTTCTTTTCTTGTTGCAGGTAAGAAAACAATAGTGTGAGATTGGATGAACAGCGATAAGACGACCCTGACAGAAAAATGTGACACATTTGTGGGTGCTCAAAATGCGTATGAATTTAGGTGCAAACTGTTTAGTGAAAGCCGAAAAGAGTACCGTGCCTGACACCACTCGCAATAAATAAAAAACAAAGTGGGCTATGTACCAGATTTTGCGGATTTTTATGAGCAGCAGTAACTGTGTTTTCCCCAAAAATACGTTTAGACTGTAAATGCTTGATTCAGAATGGAAAATTGGACTTTACTGCCTATGGCCAACACAGTAAAATCGAAGTGTGTTGTGAGACCTTGAAGACACAGTCAGTCAGACGCTTTCAGTACAGCTTTCATTGACACAGATCAATATTTCTGAGTTTCATGTTTTCAACTGTGTGAAGAAGTTGATTTGAACATTTTATGATGAATTGCAATTTACTTCAGTTGGATTTGGCGATAAATTAGTGATTTTGGATATGAAAATGGACCATACTTTGATCAACATGGATTATTTTGTGTATGCTGTTTTTTAGTGAACTCCCAAATCACTTCCGTACTGTCGATATGGATTCCAGGCGATGAAACATCCAGATAAAATGCAATATAAATGTTTTCAGTGCATATGTCAGTGCATACACATTTACATGCAGAAGGAACTATTCCCCGAAAGATGGATTTTCGATTGTATTTGCCAAAAAAAGTTTGTGCTTGGGAGACGATAAATTGTTTCTGGAAGTTTAGTTCTCATCTCGGTTGGGTTCAAATGGATACAATGTACCGACACTATTCAGGGACATGTTCACGGAAAGCAGCTTCATATGACCTCTAACAGGTATGTGTTTGTATAGCAAATTATTTATTTCAGCTATTAACAATATTAGAAACATACCCCACCCACTTATGCAGTGCAACACATTTCAAAACCGCTGTTCGGTGTGTCTTATTTGTCGAGAATGTTTATCAAATATTTTTATTAACTTAGTCGCTATTCCTTGTTTGCTTTGAAGTTGTCTGGCAACATTTTTCGAACCGCTGTGTCTTTTGGGAAGATTTGTCGTTTGCAGTTGCACATTTGTCGAGACACGCAATTGTTTCATGCTTGGTGTTAGCTGAATGAGGCGTTCCAGCTTTTAGCGTATTCATCTTATTTCTTGTATTTCATTTGTACGCAGGCAATTTGTTCTCTCGTGATATTTTTTCATGCGCATTTCATACAAATTTCGCGTCATGTCAAATAAAACAACATGCAATATATTGTGTGTCTGTTGATACATAGGGAAAAAAATCCAGACAAAACTTTAATGTCTTGTTACATTCTTCATCGTCTATTTTTTACGTAAATTAAAAAATGGCGTTAAAAGTGTTTTCGGTTCTGAATTCTGATTATAAATTTTGTTATGCACTGTGCTAATATATATGTTTAAATAAAAAAAATGTACGCGCATTACGTGTTCATTGAAATTCAAGTGAATTTCGCGTCATAATAAAATATTAAATTCTGATTCTATCATTATTCACGGTAAAGATTGCCTGTGTCGCCTGGATATATTTTGCAGATCTGTACTGAATTTATTTTTGGCATGTAGTGTTGTGCTGCATTATGTATTGCATTATGCTGCAATCTTTTTCGCTCTGATCCGAATCGTCTGCATTAAATTTTCACTGCTTTCAGTAGGTGTACAGTGTCGTCTGGAGAAACACCGCAGTCGGTCGCAAGCAGTTTATCACTGATTTTCATTTGGAAAATGTTTTGTGACTGACTGACTGACTGACTGACTGACTGACTGTAATTTGACTGACTGACTGGACTGGACAGGTCTGGACTGACTGACTGACTGACTGTAATTGAGATGAATTCAACAACTATGTATAAAGTGCATGCAATGCGGTTCAATGCGATTAACAGTTTCGATACAACATGGAATTGAAAAAATTTATGAAATATACCGATTGTTATCATTTCATAGATGTTTAAGCTAAGCGCTGTTCCTGTACATTTGGTAGCGTTATATATCTGTACTGTGATAATTTCTTTAAAACTAATCTGCATGCTGGTGGTTTTCGGTTGGTTTTCTGCTTTTCGCAAGTTTTGGTGTCATTTAGTGTTTCCGAGTTATCTCCACTGCTTGTTTTATGTATTTATTCCCCTTTTAAATCACTGTTGGGTATATTTTCTGATTTTGTTTTGTACAACAGCTAGGTTTTCAAATAGTAATAGTGACATTGTTATCATATTGTAATCATGTGCTATAAAATAAAGGCCATTTTATCTGTTTATACAGGAAGCTGGTAGAAGATGCCAATTTGAGAGTTGAAGGGAGGGCTTGTTTTATTGGAGCCATGCCTGTGATGACATCAACTTGAATGGCCTTTAATGACATTGTAAGACAGGTAAAATAAATATAATCAACAATTGTTGACTAGAAAATAAGTCTAACCACTACTTCTGTTTCAGAAAGCATCATTTAATGAAACAAAAACAAAAACAAAAACAAAATCATATATGGGCATAGGTGAACAATTAATAAATAAAGAAACACTGCCTGCAAGACGAACATCACATTTATTTAAGATTATATACATATCCAACACAAATCCTTCAGAATTTAAGAACACAATCTCTTAGAATAAAAAACTTACTAAATATTTTCTACTCTTGATACAGATTAAAATTCCTGATTTTTTGCTCCATGAATATGGTGCGAAGCAAACTGATGCATGTTGCATTTTGAGCCATAAACTCATGCAATCTATGACAAAAGTATCTATAAATTATTTTGTTTGTTAGATAGTCATCTATAGTTGTTGCGGTTATGATGTTGAAGACATGCACACACATGAGCCCCCCCCCCCCCCCCCCCCCACTTGAAGGTCTCACTACACACTTAGCTCCCTTGCATATGACTGTAGGATGATTCTTACACCATAAAATGCAGGGGTGTGTTCTTCGGTTTTAGATATTTTAAAAATTACCCATGGATATTTTCTTTTCTTGTTGCAGGTGAGAAAACAATAGTGTGAGATTGGATGAACAGCGATTAGACGACACTGACAGCAAAATGTGACACATTTGTGGGTGCTCAAAATGCGTATGAATTTAGGTGCAAACTGTTTAGTGAAAGTCGAAAAGAGTACCGTGCCTGACACCACTCGCAATAAAAAAAACAGTGGGCTATGTACCAGATTTTGCGGAGTTTTATGAGAAGCAGTAAATGTATTTTCCCAAAAAAAAACTTTGAGACTGTAAATGCTTGATTCAGAATGAAAAATTGGACTTTACTGCCTATGGCCAATACAGTAAAATCGAAGTGTGTTGTGAGACCTAAATCAGCTTAAATACAAAACATGTTATCGAACATTTTACTAAAATTTTCTTGATGTATGAATTGCTATGCAGATATTTAAACACATAGACGTGTCAGACAATATTTAACGAGAAATGTATGACTTGCAGTTATTGAAAAAACGTGAACTTGCCAAACAATATTTTACCAGAAATGATTAATCGAAAAATATGTCTACTTATTCTTCAAATAGTCGTCAATAAACATATTATTACTTCTAGAAGGCACTAGTAGTCAAGGCAAAACATGCCAAAATGAAACGTTTGCAATAAATGAACTTATAACATACTACCAAATTACTTGAAGCTGTAGGCACCATGCGTTTATGCAGATATACGTACATTTACAGGTCGTCAAAGTCTTTACTCAAAACATCTAAATTTACTCACAACCAGTACAGTTGGAACAATATTCCCGGTGCTGCGCATACAATCTGTAGAGTTGACCAGTCCCTAATGGCGTATCCTAGCCCAGCGAGTATGAGATTTCCCGCCACCCACGTGAAAGAGCCCACCATTCCAGCAAAACGTCTCCAGGACGGACCCACAAATTCCATACCTGTCAAAATATAAGTAAAACCGCAATTATGTATTACATATCTACGTATTATTGCATTCAATGCTCTGGGAACTCGTGATATGTGTGTCTCTCATTGTTGCCTGAAAATCTCCAAAAGAGATGGCGAGTATAGGTAGTAATGTATAATGCTAGCTTGTTTTATTGGTTTCACAAAGAGTTGCCTGGTTTACCTCTCTGGTATATTTTCGACAGAAGTCAAGATGAAAGCCCATTTTGAGGCAAAAATGGAATTTTTGTGGTCACCTTATTGTTATATTACTATACATGTAATGTTTGATTACAACGTAATGCTTATAGGTTAAAATAAATGGATGTACTGATCAGCACCGAACAGTCAGCTACTGGTCAATGTACATATTAGATTAATAAATGATTTTCATCGTCTGCCTTATTTTTGATAAGTGGGTGTTTCTTTACCTTTTGCTACTAGTATTTTAGTATATGGACATTGCATCATGATTTGTGTCTCCTTTAAGATATTATTAGGTTTTCGTTTTTGAAATTAGTTGAAAGATGTCTGTGTCTTTATGCTATTTGTTCACAATTGGTAGTTAATGGTAGAATTAGACATTGTAACAATGCACCATTGTGCGGTAATACGTGCATCACAACGTAAACGATCACTTTTTATAACTGCAAATTCTTCGTCTAGAGACAATCCATATTCAATGAAAATCGTGTACAGTTTACATTTAGTTTAAAAACGTTTTCTTCTCTAACGTATATTGGTCCAAAATAATAATTATTTTATTCATCATTCCTGTAATCACCTAACCCAATTCCAACCTCATTACGATTTTGAAGTTTTCCCTATATAGCTGTATATAAAACCATTTGACCCAGAACATTCGTTAAAATTAACTGTAAATAAAATAGTATAACCCAAAGGACAGGTTATTTTTAAACCCAGTCTTTATTTGTATTAATTTAATAAGACATCCACTGGCGATGCCACTTTTCTTGTTTGCAGATTTGCCCTGAATGTGAGCATATTACCGCAGTGGTACTGTCATTTTATAACAACAGATTATTGGTTTGTAAAATGTACTAAATGAAAATGAAATAACAAATCTAATTCATTCTTTGACTATGTCAATCGCCATATCACGTAGTCATCTCAGACGGCTACCTGGTTTAAACAACAGCGGCATTTTTGCCACTGACCGTTCCAAGACGGTACCCTAATGTCAACACTTTTGTGTTTGTGATGTCTTATCTTGCCTTTTATTCATCTTTAAAGTTGTTTTTTGTGTGTTTGTGGTTAATTGTAAAATTGAATTGTACTTTTCCTATTCGATTTTTATATCTACTTTTTTGATGAAAATAAGGCTTGCGCTATTTCGGATGATTTCAAAATATGTTACTCAGCAGTTTAATATCCACCGTAGCAGTATTGTTCGACTTAGTCACTGTTCTTCTGCAGAAATTGGTCTAGATCCCGCAACAGAAAATCAGTCAGTTAGTGTTCCCAATGAGGAGGACATTTGCAGATTGTCATGTGAATGCATGTGTCTACATTGAATATAATGAAAACATTCGTGATTTGTCGTGTTTTTTTGCCAGTGACCCTTATCTTATTTGACAATGAATTTTTCGAACTTCATTTGTTAATGTTGACTTATTGTTTTAAATGATAAGTACATTTATTTTTGCGGTTAGAAATAAATATGCTATATCCGCAACATCACAAGTGTGCAAAACTGCTTTGCCGAGTATATAACAGCATTATATTTAACGAGTTTTAAAATAAAAATAGGTATATAATTCGAACATGTCAGCTATAGATAATAAAATAGTAATATACTACATATATTTACTCAGTACAAAAGCTGGCATGAAGTTACCAACGGCAAAGAAGCCAACACAAAATATGAGGATCATATAGACTGGGTAACTCGGAGTCCATGCAATACCCAGGGCTGCACACCAGTAGAAGATGGACGATACGCACATACACTTCTTACGGCCAAACCTGATATAGTAAAATATGAAGAAACACATTGTGATATTACATTCCCTAAATCATTAAAAGGACAAGAAAATCTAATAGTCCAGACATAAGTTTCTCTGAGGACTAGCATATAGAGAACATATTCATTAGACATGCCTGTTTACATTGATTTTTTTTTAACTAGTCTGGGTATTACCTATTTTGCTGAGGTATTTGGAAGAATATTAATTAACTTGCATTACTGGTTGTCACTTGTAGACTGGTTCAGAAGAAGGAATAAGTGCGAGACATGTGTTGCTTCAAATGTTTGTATAATGGTCAGTTACTAGTTACCCTAACCTCTACAGAAATGTTTCAGAGGTGTCTGATTAATCTAGTCTTATATCCAATCTGCAACAAAATATATCAGTGAACATTGGCCTTAGATTCAGTTAATTCTTTAAGACTGCTTGAGTTAATGCTGCAATTTATTGATTTGGAATAAATTAAATTGGATTTTAAAGTCGCACCAACAGCTTAGATCATATGGCGACCTGCCAATTTCCATTGGTGGTGGAGGAAGACTTCATGTGCACGGGCGGGCACCTCGGTAGTTCCCACCGACGTTCCGTAAGTCAAATGGATAGCTTCCTCACATATAGAGTCCTAGGTCCATGAAGGATCGAACCCACAGCGGTGATGGGCAAGTGATTTCAAGTCAGAGATTCTAACCACTATATCATGGATGCCCCGCGTATTGATTTGGAAGATGATTGCCAATTTATCTTGATTTGTCCTTGTTACACAAGAACACGTAAAATGTATATTAAACATATTATTAGTAGTGACTTAGTATGTTTAAACTCTTAGATAGAATACGAATAGTGTTACAAACTTAGAAAAATATGTGAGTACAGCTTTAGTTGTAAGGAATTCAATCTTGATTAGTTAAACAATGTGTATGTCTTTTGTATTTTTATCCTCGTGTATAAGTTATTTGATGTTAAGATAGCTCATAGAAACGTGTTATTTTGTCTAAAATCACTTGAAAGAAATTGTATTTCACTTGCATGAAGTTGTATGTCTGTAGTATATAACGATTGTAGAAGTTAAGTAAAATATATGTTCTGTTCTGTTATATTAATGAGTATTGATGGTTAGCTTGGTCATATATTTTGGTATCAACTAAGGTATTGCCTAAAACCAGACTAGTCCGTATATATTGATAACGGAAAAAAACATTTACTAGAAGATTTCCGTATTTTCATTTCATACGTTCATTTTGTACAAACAATGAATATACATGTTTACCATATTCCGTTTCAAAGATAAACATGAATCATGTCCACGGATATATTTAGAAGATAAACACGAAATAAATGGATTTAAAATTATACTCAGTGTTATTATTTTATTTGTATAACAATGTGAAAAATCATTTTCATTATGAAATATATTTAGATGTATTGCCATGCGATTTAAGAAGTTTAGTAAGTAGAATAAGGTTATCGTCACATTCTCTAAGAATTCAAGCAGGTCGGTATGGTATCAATAGGATTGAAAGAAATGAACGTTTTTGTCAATATTGTAATACTCAAGATATTGAAGATGAGTTTCATTTCATTCTAAAATGCCCATGTTACTCCGATATAAGGAGGAAATACATAGCTCAATATTATTGTAATAGACCAAGTATGTTTAAATTCATCGAATTATTGCAAACTGAAAACAAAATGATTCTTTTAAAATTGGCTTTATATCTCAAATGTGCGATGTCACATAGAATATCTATAACGCATGTGTGAACACTTTATAGATCATCCTCTTTAGAGCTGATATAAATCATATACTTTGTATGTTACACGTGATTTAATTATGTATTTTGTAATTGTTGTATATATATTATGATGATGTGCTTAACGTACAAGTCAATAAAAGTATGTTCTGTTCTGTTCTGTTAAAGTTATGTCATAGAAATAGATATGCCATAGCCTTAAATTAGCTATATGTTTCCGATCAGATATATTACCGGTCAGATATGAGTCCAGTGATAAAAGAGCCAAGGAGCAGACCACCGAAAAACATCATCTGAGCCTTGGATTTCATGATCGACCTGTCACACACCATGTCTAACTGAAACAGAATAGAATCAATGTTTTGTCTATTAGTGTAAGGCAACAGATCAGCAAATTCGTTTAAAGATATATGCTAGAATTTTAGTTTATTTTGATTGATTTGTTTGTTTTGACCCTATGTCTCTATGTTTTACTTTTTCAACTCCAATATCGTAGTAATATGTTGTAATACATATACAACACATTGAAAGGAACAGCATGATATATAATAAAACATGTTATTTAAAGTCACCTTAGCTGCCAAAGTTGACTCCCAAATAGATTTGTCATATATCCAGTGCTGGCATTTTTCCATGATTATCTCGCCGTCACGTGACATCGAGAGCACGTGACAGAAGAAGATAATGGAATGGTATGATTTATCAACGATTGATGTAGGTCGTCTTGTATGGTATATGTGTCGTTGTCAAAGCCTGGTATTGAACATCTGAAAAAATACAATATCACCAAAGTTGTGTCACTGTAAATGGATTTAGCTATGTTGGATTTCATGTTTCGTGCCGATTGTATATGTTTCAAATGGCGAAAAATCTCGCGATAAAAGCAAAACGAGTTTTAATTTCTTTATTTTCTTCGCTACGAAGTTCATGTCCTATTCCTCAGCATATGTATTTTAAATTGTTTCAAAAAAAATAAGCCCAATACTATTATTATATGGTGCAGAGATATGGGGACTGGATTATATAGAATCAATTGAACGAGTGCATATTTGTGCATGCAAACGATTTATGTCAGCTTAATTAAAAGCATGTAATGCTGTAGTTGTAGGTGATTGTGAAAGGTATCCTATGTATATAACATCGCACAAAAAGATCATCAAGTATTGGATTAAATTATTAAACATGCCAGATGATAGTAAAAAAATGTTATATTATGCTTAGAAACTTAGATTGTTATGGTTGTAACAACTGGGTTACAAAGCTGGAAATGAATCTATATTCAAACGGTTTTGGATACATTCGGGAGAGGCAAAGTGTGAAAAAATAAACAGTTGTTTATAAGCCGATATGAATCGAGACTAAAAGATCAATACTTACAAAAGTGGTCTCAGATAGTACACGGCAATACAAAACTGTTTATTATAGCCATTTTAATAATGATTTTAAATTCGAAAACTATCTAAATGTTCTAACATACATAAAGTTTAGAGCTTGTCTTTACGAACATCAGCACATTGTTTATTTATTGAAAAAGGAAGGCATATAAAAGTGCCTAGAGAGCAGCGCATTTTTATATATTGTAAAGATGATATTGAAACCGAATACCAATTTCTTTTGCGATGTTCATTGTATAAAGACTTAAGTGTATTGTATTTGCAAAGGAAATATTATGAACAACGTATATACACATATTGTATTTACTTATGTCTTCGACAAAAAGAAATGTCATTATTAATTTAGCAATGTTTATACATTATGCATTTGAGAAAAGAAAACATGTTTTTGATGTCCGTTAACCAAATCATGCGTTATATTGATTATGTACTATATGTTTATATGTGAATGGGCCGGCGGCCATTATAAATTGAATTGACTATGTCAGCTGTTTTACTTATCATAACCTTTATCTCTGAATTAAATGTTAGCGTTTGCATGCCATATTGAATATACAAGTTGTTCGTCTTCTATAGCAGGTTATTTGGGTCCAAGTTCTCTATTGGCACATTCCTGTACCGCCCAGTTTTATTTCCCATTATGCAACACCACGCATACATTTAGAAAATACAGATTTTCTCCAAGTTCATGTTGCCTAACTGTTCAGATTTTTTCCAAGTTGAAGTTGCCTAACTGTTTAGATTTGTTCCACGTTGATGTTGCCTAACTGTTCAAATCGGTTGTCAATAATATATACGTTCTCGTCTCATGTCTACCACGAACCCTGAACTATCTGCACATTTTCAGACAATAATTACCTTTCCAAAACGGCTGTTTTGACATATGCAACAAAGGAATATATCTATCAAATATATCAGCAGTTTTAGCATGCAATAACACATTTTGTTTTATCTTATTCTTTAACACCAGTTCTTACAAATTACTGTACAGCCTTTATTCTTACGTTCAACAGTATAATTTTGAACTGCAAGGGGACTTATTCATATCGCAAAATGAATTACATTGTCATCCGCAAATATATAAAGTTCAGGGATGGAGTCTGATAGGGAGAACGTCTAACGTCAACTTCGTCGCTCTTATAACACTGAATTTATCAAAATACAATAATTATTACTAAATAACCTGTAACAACTGGTAGTAATCTGGCATTATTAACAACTTGTTGCAACACTTAATTAACAATGTTCGGGATACGCGCTGTGATATTCTGATGTCGGTCTGCATATGCGACAGATTTCGGTGTGTATGCTACAGATGTCAATGTATTTTTTTAAAAAGGAAACACATATGTGTTGTATTTATCCATGCATCTGCGTCATGATTGATATGCCCTGAACAATCTATGTGTAAACCGCTACGGTGGTAAACATGCTAGGTGCGTGTTATATATTGCGTTCCTTTCGCAGTTAGCACATTTCTTTGAGCGAGATTCATCCTTTTCAATGTATATATTTTTTTATCAGTAAATATAAGAGTATGCTAATGGACCTTTGGAAACGACCGAACACGACACATACAAAATATTGCAGTCTCGGTTTGATTAAGACTGTTCACGAACGGTAGTGAAATATGTTAGCTACCGCTCACGCCCTCTAGCCCCGGGTTGAGCAGAAGTAAAGACTACCATATTATCTAAACGATGTTGATATTAAAACATGAAAGACACTGCCTCATAGCAAGCTCAACTTATTAAAAGCCATTGGGCTGACAATATTCCACAACCTTTTTTAACAAGTAAATAAAACATGCACAAAACCTCAAAATAACAAAGGTAGATGGCTGCGTATGTTATGCCATTAAACAGCAAAAATGAAACTCTTTTTCTAAATGTTAGGGAGCAATATCCAAATCTAACAGGTTGTTACTTTTGAAATTGTAGGCTCTTTCAAGTGATTCGATCGACACACACCCTGGATAAATCTTAGTCGAATAGTTAATGGCCATATAATGTTATCCTGTAAGTGTTTCTTGTGTGTATACATTATCGTAGATAAATCATATACCAGTTCTAGGCATTGACAAACAAAATCCTTTTTTGTTCAATAACAAGCCCGTAAAGGAATTATATTAAGCTGCCTGCCTATAGAATTGTTTGTGGAAAAAAAAAACATTGACCAAATCATAGGTGCATCATTGCTCCGCTTTACAATATAGTTATATTAAATGTCAAATATTTATAAATACGACAAGCAGTTGCTGTTATAAGTTTCACTTTTTGATGAATATTCGCTTGTATAGGGTTTAGTTGCTAGTATTGCACGCTATTGTTTCTCCAAGAGATATTATACAACAATAGGTCATGAGGATAGTCAAACATGAACATTTAATTAAAATATTGAAAATATGAATAATAATAGTAATGAATATTTGTATTAGAATTAAAGAGCGAGATCAACATAAAAGAGTATGATAATGGACCTTTGGAAACGGCCGAACACGACACATACAAAATATTGCAGTCTCGGTTTGATTGAGACTGTTCGTGTATAACAACAAAATGGTTTACTTTACCTGTGAGCTGGAATAGCTAGCACGAAAAAGGAATTAATAAACAAAAGTCCACAATACAGACTGTTGACGCTAGCGACATAAACAACATATTTCTGGTATGCTCCAAACTCGCCAATTTCTTTGTATATTAGATCAAAATCCATCCTATTGCATGCACAAACACACTAGAAATAAACTTGGATGTTGGACTTGGATGTTGGACTTAGTTTTCGCAACTTTTAATTTATTTAAATATGTATGCGTAATTAAATAAGGCTAGCACGTTTCTATCTCGCTTGCTTGTTGTAGCATGTGTTGTTTAAATGCTAAATTAATAACATTCATATTATGCGCACACACGCAAACATCCATATACAACACAATACTACAAATCCGACAAACACTCATTGGTTAATACATTCATAATATTTTTAATTCATAATTAAGATATCCATAGTGTCATATATGAAGGATATTTTAGCAATTATATACAGTGCCAGTTTCACTCAAGAAAAAATAAATAACAACAACACAACAACGACATATTTATCAGTAATATCAGCTAGTTTATATCCTGTTTTTGGAAAAGAAATTGTTTGAAATTGTATTTATACGAATTAAGGCGAATTATTTTGCCCTTAATGATTTATTTTGTTTTTGCTCTAGCTTCTGCCAAGTCATTGAGTACTTACTTTGTTGCTATCTAGGCTTTAGTGTTTTTATTAGCTCTACTGGCCGAATCTTATGGGATGGCGATTTGTCCGTCGTCCATCGTCCGTCGTTAACGTTTGCCTTGTGTGCACTCTAGGGCCTTCATTATATATCGGATCGTTATAAAACTTTGCCAGTGTCTCTATATCAATAAACGCTCGGAAAAGTTTGAAAATCAGCCAGATCGGATTAGTTTCACTGGAGTTATGGCCCTTGATTTGCTGAATGCCATATTTGGCAATGTGAACATTCTAGCACCTTTATTTATTTTTTGATCTTTACCACACTTGCACATATTGATGAAATAGACAAAAGCTCGGAAAAATGCGAAAACCAGCCAGATCGGATTAGTTTCACCGGAGTTGTGGCCCTTGTTTTTTTTTAATAATGCCATTTTCTGCATTGTGGACACTCTAGCACTTTCAATTATTTTTTAATCTTCACCAGGCTTGGATAAACGGTTAATATCAATAAAAGCAAAAACGAATTTGAAAACCAGCAAGATCGGTTTAGTTTTAACGGAGTTATCATGGTCCTTGAATTGCTGAAGAATGCCACATTTTGCCCTGTGAACATTCTAGCACCTTTATTTATAATGAGATCTTTACCACACTTAAACAAATTGCTGATATCGATAAAAGCGCGGCCAAATTCGAAAACCGGCCAGATAGGATTAGTTTCACCGGAGTAATGGCCCTTGTTTTTTTCCTGAAAAATGGCATTTTTCTGTCTTGTGAACACTCTAGGATCTTCATTTGTTATTTGATCTTTACCAAACTTGCACAGATTGTTAATATAAATGAAAGCCCAGAAAGTTCGAAAACCAGCCATATCGGATCAATAAAACCGGAGTTATTGCCCTTGTTTAGCTGAAAAAAAGTCATTGACTGCATTGTGAACACTCTACATGTAGCTCCTGCATTTATTATTTGATCTTTACCCAATTTTGCCTGATTATTACCATGATTAATATCAAATATCAATGAAAGCTCGGACAAGTTTGAAAACAAGTATAGCCAGATCGGATTAGTTTTACCAAAGTTAAGGCCCTTGATTTGCTGACAAATGCCATATTCTGCCTTGTGAATACTGTAGCATTTTCATTTATTATTTGATCGTTACCAAACTTGCACAAATTGTTAATATCAATGGAAGCTCGGAAAGTTCGAAAACCAGCCAGATCGGATCAGTAAAACCGGAGTTATGGCCCTTGTTTAGCTGATTTTTTTCTATTTTCTGCATTGTGAACACTCTACATGTAGCACCTGCATTTATTATTTGATCTTTACCCAATTTTGCCTGATTATTAATATCAATGAATGCTCGGACAAGGTTGAAAACCAGCCAGATCGAAATAGTTTTACCAAAGTTAAGGCCCTTGAATTACTGACAAATGCCATATTCTGCCTTGCAAAGATTGTTAATATCAATGACAGCTCGGACAAGTTCGAAAACCAGTCATATCGGATCAGTAACACCGGAGTTATGTCCCTTGCTTTGCTGAAAATAAGCCATGTTTTGCCTTGTGAACACTCTAGTAACTACATTTATTATTTGATCTTTACCAAATTTTGTCTGATTATTATTATCAATAAAAGCTCGGACAAGATTGAAAACAAGCCAGATCGGATTAGTTTCGCTAGAGTTATGGCAAATGATTTGCTGAAAAAAATGCCATATTTTGGCTAGTGAACACTGTAATACGTTCATCGATTTATTATTTGATGTTTGATCATTTCAAATGTTGCTTGTTAATATTAATAAAAGCTCGGAAAAGTCGAACACAGCCGGATCGGATCAATAACACCAGACTTATAGCCTTTGATTTTCTTAAATATACAATATGCTATATTTAGAACCTGTGGCCGTAGGTTCAAATCCAACTGAGGGTTAATTTTTTTTTATTTTATGACCCAGGGGATACAGCAATGTCTCGGATTTTGCCTCCGCCCACTAGGGGGTAATTGGGTTGAAAATCAGAAGAAAATACATATCTGGTCTAAATGTGAATGGATTTGATTCTAATTGTGTATTGTCATTTAGAGACTCGAGGCACAACATATACAACACGAGTTTTATCCTCCTGCATATAGGGACCCATCCACACTGATACAATATGGGGAGTTTGGAGTAATTTACTATTACATAGTTTCGGCCTTATGACACGTACTCCTTCTTTACCCTTTGAGATCTCATGTTCGTGTGTGGGGTATTTCTTAGCTAGGATATGTAAATGCGCAATAAGGTCTCGGATTTTTGCTCAGCCCACTGGGGCCCCTTGGGGTGTAATCTGGTCAAAATTCACAAAACCATAGTTATCTTGTTCAGATGTGAATGGTTACGATTCTAGATTGGTATGGTCATTTAGGGACACGAGGCACAACATATATAACACTGGTTTTGACATCCAGCATTAAAGGGACCCTATACAGGGGTACAACTTGGGGAACTTGCAGTATTTAATTATATGTTCGGCTGCCATTTTGCTCGTTGCAGGGCAAAGGGTTTTGTCATAAGTTCCACAACAACTAATTTACCTCCTCCCCTACCCCCAACCACAGAACCAATAAAGCCAGTAGAGCGATAGAGGCCTTCTTGGGCTGCTTGTATTCATAAATACACAATCATCTTTATTTTATACTAATACTGCCTAAACCAGTGGGACCAAACCTCGGTCTTAACCTATATTCATCCCAATAAAACTGGACAGGGTAAATAAATAAATCATGACCGTATTCTCTAACAAGCAAAGCAGCATTATTGATGCACAACCAAATGGCATTAGGTTTGAAACTAAATAAAAAAAACAGCAAGACAATGATATGTCCCAGCTAGATTTAATATGAGGAAATGGGTGCATAGAAACCACAGTGTCCAAGCGCATTGTCGTCTAGGTCCGTTCTGTACCAAAAACGAAATCAAATGAAAGCGTTAAATAGTAAATGAATACGACAATACACCGAAGTTTTGTATATTGTCAATTCAATATATCTACAAACTCCCTTGTATGTCAACAGGCATGTTATCTTTATTATACTACTTAAGTAACAGCACGTACGTCAGAGACACCACAACAATAGCAATTGTCAGTGGGTGATTGTTTCGAGCGGTCATGCAATCTACACTTGAAAATGATTATAGGAAATACCGCAAAAGTCACGTTTTCCCCAAATGACATGAACGCAATAGAGGTGAAAACGTTGCCGCCGTAAAGTCCATTCCACTGACTGGTATAATAGTTTTAAAAGGATGGAGGTTAATTTAATACAAATCGTTGATCGACACGTGATTATTTTAGGACTGGTTTGAGAATAAATGTATGTGTTACAAATTTTAAATGTAATGAGAAACGAAGCAAAACCAGCAACACAAAAATATAATTAACAAATTTATTTACATAAAATATTCGCTTACTTAATACACACATCCAATTTTCAATTAATATGCAATTTGTGAATTAAGTCCAAATAAAGTTACCGAATGTTCCTTTAATTCACATTAGCAAGTGTCTCTTTAATCCAAAACAGTAAGTGTGTCTTTAATCCAAAAAAGTGAGTGTTTCTTTAATCCAAAAGTGTAAGTGTCCTTCAAGTCCAAATCAATTTCCAATATTTCTGGTTTAGTTTAAATATCCAATTTCAATGTTATTATGAATGAGCACAATATGTATTATATGTGCTAAAAGCATTCAAATCTAAATTAATAAAGAATACGGAAACTGATCTGCTGAGCTGCTCTCAGAGTATGTTTATATACTATCATAGATTGTTACTGAAGGCTTCCCAACTAAAACCGTTCAATGAGAACAGTCCACATCATCATAAATGAATTTGCATGAATCATTGTACAACAAGTATTGAACTTCTTCTTTGAGATATTGTTATTTAGAAGGATTCATGTTATATATTTATGTTATATGGATGGTGTTTTATTAGAGTAGAATTTCGAACATCGACATCATGGTAAAATATGTCAGTTCGTGTTGGAAAATCCGAAAATAAGTGCTCATATTCATGTATTAATTGTTTCAGCTCATGTCTCTGTGATGGTTCTAGATGTGACAATTTCTCGACAAGATTTTTCAAAATGTCACTGTTTTGTAATTTCGATAAGCCAGGATCATTTTTGTCAAACTGTTCATTATCATTCTATAATCCGTCACTGGAATTTGCAATTGGGTCAGAGTAAACTACATTAACTAAATGTGAAGAAAGGCAATTTATTCTTTTAACATATTGATATGACAAAGTTGACGTTGCATTCGCCTTCCAGGATTTTTGATACTATAATTTAAATCACTGATCATTTTCTCTACTGTATAAGGACCATGATATCTAGATTTTAAAGGCTTTCCAGGAATAGGTAATAAAGAAGAAGTTTATCACCAGGTTTGACATTTCTTTCTTGAGCAGTCAAATCATACCTTGTTTTTATTTTTGATTGAGATGATTTGAGATTAAAATGAGCTACCTCACAAGCTGTTGACAGTTTATACCTGAAATCAGACACGTACTGTAGAAGATTCAGAGAATGTCTTCTTCTGAGAGAATTTTAAGTGGTCTTCGAACAGAGTGAAACTGCTGAAACCCAACGATTCTTGAACAGACTCTCTAACGGCGAAAAGTAACAAGTGTATACCCTCTTCCCAGCCTTTATTAGTGTCAAAATATACTGACTTAATCATGTTTTTTCAATTACTCGAGAAATCTTTCTAGAGCACATTGACTCTCCGAATGATTTAAACTGTTGAATGCCTAACTCATGCATGACCTGTTAACATTTACCAGACATGATATTTGACTTGATCAGACTGGACATATTTTGGAAGGGGTCAACTAATGCGAAAAGCTAGACAAATTGTTGATATCTCTATGGTTACGAACTGTACACCCCTTGTCGCAGATTTGTTTTTATATTGCTATGAAACATATTTCACGCTGTGTCTTTCACCAGATACTCAGGCAGATGTTATTGAAGCCTTTAATGACACCTCTCGGTAACAGGATGACATATTGAACATTGACAACCTTTTCTTTTCCACTATGGTTGATAATATATATGCTTAAGAACTTCAAATTAACAAAGCTAATATTTCTGATTTTAACGCTTTTTTTCTCGATTTATATCTCTCTGTTGAAAATGGTGAAATAATTAGCAAAATCTATGACAAAAAATATGATTTTAATTTTGATATTGTTAATTATCACCATTTAGATGGGGATGTTCCCCGGGCAACTTCTTATGGGGTCTATGTGTCTCATCTTATTCGTATTTCTAGAGCTTGTACTCGAGTTGAGGACTTTAATAATCGTAATCCTTATATAACTAAAAAGCTACTCCATCAGGACTACCGTCACCGTAAACTTCGTTAAACCTTTGCATAATTTTATTGTCGTATCCCTGATCTTCTTTCCAAATATAATAGTAATTTAAGAACTCTTCTGCGACAAGGACTATCACAACCTGACTTGGTAAAGTGTGAGGTTTGGTGCACCCTAGAACCTGGTGTAAACCCCCAGCGGCCTTTTTTGCCACTGACCGTTCCAAGGCGGTAGCCCTATTGTCAACCCATGTGTGTTTGAGATGTCTTATTTTGTCTTTTGTTCGTTTTTATGTATATTTGTTCTTTGTTTCTGTATGTGTTTGTGGTTGCCAGTCGTCCTTGAATGCTGCTTTTCCTGTACGATTTATATATATATATATATTCTATGGTGATGTGAATTACAAACTTCGTAAAATCCATGGTCATGATCACTTTCAAATATCTTTGGTAAACTTGTTGAAAGGTTTATCAAAAGGTGTTATGACCCTATCATTTTGCAACGTACTGCATGCTTGGTGGTAGACCCATTTACAGCTTGTCACTATCTTTTCCTCTTGCTTTCTTAATTGTACGATAACCGGACAGACTGTGGACTCTAGGATAACGTCTACCTAAAGCCTAAAAGGACGGTGACATTTGATGTGTGTCTGCAATCTGGTCTTGTCGTGCCTTCAATGGTATATTCTCTTGTTGCTCTGGCTTCTGCCAAGTCACTGAGTAACTTCTTTGTGACTTTCTAGGCTATTCTTTTTTTTGTATTCATATATAAACGAACATTTTTGTGTTTTGCTTATACATGCCTATTAATGCTGGCCTGTTCGATAAAGAAAAGTTCATGGCATGGATTTCGTTATTATCAATGTCCCGTTTTATTGGGATGAAATAGGGTATGTGTGAGGTATGGTGCACCCTAGAACCTAGTTTAAGCCCCCAGAGACCTTTTTTTGCCACTGACCGTTCCAAGGCGGAGGCCTATTGTCAACCCTTTTTGCGTTTGTGACGTCATATGCCTTTTTTCGTTATTACTATTGCCATTCATGTTTGTCGTTTTGCGTGCTTTAATGTTTACTGTGTTCTGAGTAAGCTGCATTTCCTGTTCGAATGTTATACGTGTTTTGTCTTAATATTCCTACGTTGAATAACTTCAGGAATCTTGTTGACGCACACATTATCGTCAACAGATATTGATTACTGAGTCTTAGTAGTATTATTACTGAAAGGTTCATCAAATGCAGGAATTGGTTGAAGATGGGCTTTGGGAATCTTCTGATTGGGCTTTCCTACCATTTGACATGTATGAAAGACCTACAGTATTGTGAAACATCATTTTTGAGATTTGGCTAATAAAAAATACATAAAATCTTGTGATATGTCTTATTGACGCCTAAGTGACCAGACATAGGATTTTCATGGGCCAAACTATGAATTTCCTGACGATATAAACTAGGAACCACAATTTGGTAATTGACAGTCCGTTTATCATCAGCGGGGACATAAAGTGGTCGCCATTTTATCATCAGGATCCCATTTGTAGTAAAATAACAAACTGGGACGTGTGAAGCTTTTTCACTAACGACCCTATCAAATAAGCTAGAAATCTCGGGACCGCTATGTTGTTCAATTATAAGTTGTGATCTCGATAATTTGTCATGATCATTGTCAAACTAATAGAAGTAGAATGATCTGGTAAGTGAATGCTATTTTCACTGTAGTCCGCCAGAGATTCAGATGGGCTAATATCAAGAGATTCGTTAACCACTGTATTATAAGACTGACCAATAAAATTATCAGTCAAGTTAATGTCAGAAGCATGATCATTCTCAATGGCTCTTTTTGCCTAGCTCGAGTAATAGCACAAGCCGGATACAAATCAGGTATTTTCTGTTCAACGGAATTAGGCGATTGATCCAAAGAAGGCTTGTCATATACAAGTGGATTAACCACGACCTTATCTCCAGCTGTGTCATTGCCGAGTAACAAATGGACACCTACAAATGGCAAAGAAGATATTATTCCCACAGCCACAGGTCCAGTATCCAAATCTGCTGATAAATAGATATTATGGAGAGGGACAGTCAGGTAACCGCACTCTACCCATTGAATATATACATTAGTACCAGAATAAGTATATTGTTTTTTTGTATTATATTTACACGAGCATATTTGTGTTTTACTTATATTGCCTATTGATGCTGCCTTGTTGGTTAGATATTAGATCATGGCGGGGATTTCTTTATTTACACTGTCCTGTTTTAATGGGATGACAGTAGGGTAAGTGTGAGGTTTGGTGCACCCTAGAACCGGTTTAAACCCCCAGTGGCCTACTTTGCCACTGACCGTTCCAAGGCGGTAGCCCTATTGTCAACCCTTTTTGTGTTTGTGATGTCGTTTGCATTTATTATTGCTTTTGCCTTATTGTTTGCGTGTTTGTTTCTGTGTTTTGTGGTTTACTGTTCTCCTTGAATGCTACTTTCCCTGTCCGATCTTTATATATTTCTTCTCAGAAAAAGGCAGGAATTCTGCTAATAATAATGACTGAGACGCTCCTCGGTCTCGCAAAATCTTAATGGGGATAGGCTTGGTCACAATTAGTAATATAGAACCTTCAGACATGAATGGTTCGTAAGTCTCCATAAGAGAATCGTTCTGGGATTTCCTTGACCTCAAATATTGCATTGTTTCCAACACAAGACTGGGGTTTAGACCTTAACGAGGTGAGACCCGTAGGTTTTACACCTTCTTTTTGTTGCTGCTTCCTTTTCAAAGCAAAGCTGTCAGAAACGAGGTGACCTTCCTTTTGCAATAATTGCAAGTATTTTGAGATAAGGACTTTTAATCAGTATTCTCAATAGATGTTTGATCTTTAGAAGTACTAATACTGAATGTACCAGACTGAGATTTAGATGTACTAATACTGAATGTACCAGACTGAGATTTAGATGTACTACCGTACGAGTAAGAGGGTTTCTTAAATGAAGAATGCCGCTGAGGTATTGATTTTTTTAACAAGGGAAACCTTGTGAGTTAGCGAATAATCATCCGTAAATATACAGCTGATCTCATCATATTTTTACAACATCTATAAGGTAATATCTGAAGATCTCAACGCTGCGCCTCAAGTATTCTACTCTTCGGTGATCACGTCTCTTAATTCTCACACTGGCACAAAGGAAAAACATTGAGACAATGTGTCTGCCTCGATCTACTACATGTTCATGTACTAGTGAGTCTCTTAAAGGGAATGTACACATACAGCCAATTAGTTTTTAGTATTAGACTTCTGAAAAACTTGGACAAAGGTGAACACATTATCAAGATCTGGTAATAAGCAAAGAAGATATGATGCTTGGATGGTTCTTTTGAAACAGATCTGGAAGCCGCCATTTTGAGAACTGGGCATTATAGTTCACAATAACCATTTATGGAATATATTTAAGATATAATAAGTTACTAATTAAAGCATAAAATACAAAAATAACAGGAGATATATGGAAAAAAGTATACTAAAATTAAAAGTGTAACAATGCATTATCTTACCATTTTGCATTCATCTGTAGTATTTTACTTTGAACTTTGAATCGAAGATTCAGTGCAAAACTAGTGTATCTTCTTCTTTATTCATTTGTAGTTACAATAAGAAATGATAATTATCAAAGTGCGATATATGTTAATTTATAACTATGACGTAATAGTTCTCAAAACGGCTGCACCCATATTATTCAGCTCCCGAAGGCAGCTGACTCTTATATGGCTTTAGAATATGTCTATGGTTAACAGACTGTGAATCATGTAGCCGACAATAAGCATGCATTACAACTTCAATTCCTAGGGAACCCGTCTAAAAAAGTAGAATGGTATAAACACGTATTTTTCAATGTTCAAAGCTTGTTTATTGCCTCAAGTGACGTTTTCGTAGAGCAGTTTACTAAAGTCTAGAATGCGGCAATATTACCGGGATCTTCACATCCGGGATTTTTTACGGAGCATAATGCAACTGAATGAAACGCAAGTATTGGAAATGAATAAGTGCAAATCTATATTTTAATGAAATAATACCTTTTTATGGAATAATACCCATTTATAATGCGGTATTCTCGTAAATACTGCCGTGTTATACACTCGTCGATGGGTTTATTCGCTGCCTATATGGTTTTCATAATTGCACATGTAATGGTAAGGTAGCAATCAGCAGTTTCTTTGAGTTTTTCACTTTGATAACGCAATCTTATAATTACACATGGTAGCAATGAGTGCACACGCTAACGCACACGCATCCCTTACATGTGAACACCTGTATTTCTGTGCTGATGTGTACTTCTAGCACATCGTGGTCCATAGTTGAAATGTAATCAGTATGTAAGGCAAATCAAGGTATTTGAACAGAGAGAAGCGAGGTCGCCCACCTTGATTCAAAATGTTTGGTAGGAACAAATGATGGTAAAACTCGGGAAGAATGTGTCTGGTAAGGAAAAAAACGGTCGTGGCGTGTTTACGTCAACATAATTGTTTTCAATATTGTTTTAACACCCGTGACTTGATATGTTATTATGTTAAACTTCGTGTCCAGTCCCTACCCAGATATATGCTATTTCCTCTCGGCAGCTATTTTACGCTTGCGTAAAACTTTGCTTGTTCGTATTGAAAATACTTTCACATTGTCAAATCATCTTTGTTTATCATTTGATTTTGATAATGATTTCATCTTTTTCAAAGTGTTCAGGACTCCCTCAATACTAAAGAGTGTTTGATTGTATTCTGATATTCCATTTTACCGCTCAGATATGTGTACAACAGGCCAACGTGAAGATTCTATATGAAATCCGTTGACAATTAACTCTAGTAAAACGTGTCCTAAGGTACAGTGTTTTGTTGCAGATTACGACGTCGACTTGAATGCGTTTATCCATAATTTTGATAATCATCATCAAAATAAACTGACCAATCATTGACCAGAAATCTGACACAGCCCTACATTCTGGTTGATGATAAACTCAGTCTTTATCCTCTATGTTCAACTACGTTTACTGTTAAAAATTAAGGTATTTACAGACTGAGACTTAAGGATAAAAACCGAGTAAAATATTTTATTAACTAGTGAATAAAGGGTAAAATCTCAACATTTAGGCAATGGAAATGTATGATTTGTGTTTCGAATTAAAGAAGATTTAAAATAAAAGTTAACGGTTACAATCAGTCCATTGTGTTTAATACTAGGTGGTTACATTGTACTATTTATACTGTAATTATGTTGAAAACAAATATCGAAAGCGTATTGACATTTGTTATTTTGATTTTTGTACAGCATAAATTTATAAATTATCTACCAATATATGTATGGCACATGTACTGTTTACGTTAGAGTGAATTGAATTAAACGGTAATTACTTTCCCGTAATGTGAGGAATTCTCAGTGAGGAATTCTCATAGGTGGATTATTCTAAGTAGAGGTGGCGTAAAGGTAGCCAGTTTACCATTCCGCATTAGATGACTGACCATTTAACACGTTTAAACGTTAGTTTGCATAGTAAAACTTATTGCAGTAACTTATATTTTGGATTTGATGACATTTCAAGACAATAATGTTGTCCGGTTGTATTGGTTTCATGATTATTGCAACGTTGTACATTTGATAGTTAAAGATCAAGTCCGATGTGCTTACCCTGAGAGATGCATTGTGTGATGATCGGATTCCTGACATAAGGTGGGTTTTACGCGGACGGCATATTGTCAGGAAGACGAGTATGATGTTATTGAAGGAACTGGTGCAATAAGGATGACATGTTCTATCTTTGAAAAAATAATAACATTTATATAATGCAATGTGCAGTTTATGCGTAAACGATCAGCATTCAGCATTGATGGTTGCATAAGTAAAACATTATCCCCCTTGAGTATTTAGTAAATTTATTGTGTTTGATTTATGTAACAAATGTTGTATAGCTAGTATGGGTGTAAACGTGCTGGATTAGGCACAGTTCACGTTTGCCATGTGAAAATAATAGTTTGTTAGGAGATTAACACGGGTTGTAAATGTTGATGTTTATTGCGTAGTATATTGTTATCAGGTAAACTGAAATGTATGTTAAAGGTTAATATTAATAAAGCCAGTCGACATCACTCGATCATGCAATGGCTTATACCAATAAATAAACATATTGTTGTAGTGGCTACTTTAAGAAGGGCGAATGTTGAAGAACAAATTAAAAAAAAAATGGGAAGTTCCTTATAAGTATTTTAGCACAGAAAGTAGCAACACAGGAGTGCAATATGCTCGGGGGCATACTTCAAACGCAATTTATCTGCGAAGTACATCATGGTGTGAACTCGTATAATAACTAGTTTCGCTTCATAACTCAATGTAAACTATATACGAAGATATTGCATATAATCTGGCCAAACTCGAAATGGTCTATATTTGAAGACCAATCTGATCATATAAAGATCTGTTTCTTGTCATATATGTATAAAATATATTTCAGGTCAAAACTGGTATATCTAAGCTTACCTCAGCGTTTTCCCCCCGCTCTCTTCCCCCACAGCATGCGATAAGTTTTGGGTTCAATACCCGGCCGGGTTATACAAAAGACTTAATAAAAATGGTACTTATAGCTCGATTGCTTGTTGACTTTCAGCATATACAGAGTATCGGTCGACCGGATTTCAGTATCACGTGACTGCTGAGGTATTAAGTATTAAGTCATGTGACTAAGGTGCGGTGTTCAAGTGTGGCAGCACTATACGTATGAGCATTGAGCTGACTGCTACAATATAACACCGTCCTGATACATGTATGACTGAAAGATTGTTAAAAGCGACGTTAAACCCTAAGCAAACATTTATCGGATGAATAGTTTGAGAAGTGTAGTTTTAACTTTAACTAAGCCAAATGTAGATACTGAATCAAGCCTCAACATTACGTGGATGATACTGAATCAAGCCTCAACAATACTTGGATGATACTGAATGAATCCTCAACAATAATGGGATGACAGTAGGGTAAGTGTGAGGTTTGGTGCACCCTAGAACCGGTTTAAACCCCAGTGGCATTTGTTGCCACTGACCGTTCCAAGGTGGTAGCCCTATTATCAACCCTTTCGTGTTTGTTTATTACTTTTGCCTTCTCGTTTGCCTGTTTGCGTGTTTGTTTTTGTGTTTTGTGGTTGACGGTCGTCCTTGAATGCTGCTTTCCCTGTCCGATCTTTCTTTTTTAACTGTTGTTTGTTTTTGCATGACAAAATGAACGTAGCCTATATAAAAGTAAACAAGTATGTAGTTCAGTTAAGTTCAAGTAGGAATATAGTTCAAAATGCAGAGATACTTGAAGGTATGTGATGAAAATGAATAAATAAAATTTAATTTAAATAAAAGTATACGTTAGTAAACAATTGGCTTTAACCTTCACTACCTTAAGTGTTATCACCGTACATGTATATGATGTGTGCAAAGTCAGTTATTATGCTCAGGATATTAAAGGGAGTATATCAGGCTTTGGGGCTTATTTGTTGAAAAACATATGAACGTATGCAAGGTCCAATTTGACATGTAAAATAGTTCATAGATATACACGAAACATTAACAGTTTCCTATATTACAGCGAAATAATTAAAAATGATAATATGCTTGCCATCTTCGGGATGGTTAGAATTCTGTACTGATGATTTTTATGAATACTGAGTTCTGCTCAACCTGGGGCTAGAGGGCGTGGGCGGTAGCTAACATATTTCATTACAGCTCATGAGCAGTCTTAATCAAACCGGGACTGCAATATTTCGTATGTGTCGTGCTCGGCCATTTCCAAAGGTCCAATATCATAACTATTTTTTTACAACAAGTCTTAAAAGTCCGTAGAGAAAGTCTCCAAGTTATAAATAGGTGTCACGCAGAGCAAATCGGCGATATCTACACATAACGCTTCCGTTGCAATACATTACGATATATTTTACCGCCATGTTAAAAAAGCTATCCTAGTCGCGTCACCATAGTTAGGAAATACCTGCTTCGTATACTTTATTTTATAGGTTCAGCGTATTTTTCTTGGGGTTTTACGGCTTATTTATTTAAAATATTATTACCTTAATAATGTATTGGAACAATCATAACAATAATACCAATCCTGATGTACTTCCTTTAAACTGAAATGTGATTTATGCCTATGTCATTGAATATGGAAACAGTGCATATGTATGCATCAAGTCAACAAACGTTAGGATAAAATGTAATTTCGTTAAATCATACAGAATTAAGACTCTTGCCAGTGGTCCTCAATTATTTTTTCCAAAATGAGAGTCTAGACGTAGCATTTGCCTGCTTCTAAAAATGTATTCTACATTCCATAACCGTCTTAAAATATAATAAACTAACACTATAAATGTTACAAATTTCAGACAGGATTAAATAATTATGATTTGATTTAAACATATTTTATTGCCATATATGTACAAGTACAATGCAATCGGGTCGGGCTACAAGTGCTACCCACATTAGTTACGGCCCTTCCCTACAATGTAGTTTTAACAAATATAATGAATGACAATTGCTATTAACACGTATCAATAAACTGGATTAACTACAACATGTTATGTAGTAGAAGATGTTAAGATAATAAGAAAATAGAAAAAAAGAATTAAAGGAAAAGTAGAAGTGGAAGAAAGAATAATGCAACACATGTAACATTGCTCGGGTTGATTAGACAGATAAAATGTAATGGCAAACTTAAATAAATCGATGACTTTCTCTAATAAAGTTTTGAACAGAATTAAAAATCAAACCATTTTCTTGTGTTGTAAGATCTAATCTTCCAAACAATAATGTATTTGAGCTTAAAGGATGAAACGAACGTGTTGACTGGAAAAGTTCGAGCCTTTCAACATTGAATTGCATACATTCAAAGAAGAAATGATTTGCATCTGCATTACCCTGACCGCAAATGCATTGAGGCGATTCGTGTAAATGATTTTGAAAAAGGTCATTATTGAGATTACTACATGAATTTCTTATCCTAGCATGCATAACAGAAAAAACACGAACACCAGGAAAGTAAAAACTAGGAACATTTGAATAAGTAAACATTATTTGCATAAGCTGACCTTTGAATGTGTTTATTGAGCCTGAATTTCTAATATCTAAAGGTAAATCATTCCAGAGTTTCATAGCTGATGGAATAAATGAATTCATAAAAATAGAGGTTCTAACTGAAGTCTGCGAGAAATTTTCTGCGTTCCTGAGGGGATATGGAGTTTCTTCCGCTACGGTTCTTGGCAGTAGATTTGCCAGGTATTCAGGCACTGTTCCGTTTTTCATTTTATATACAACAGAAAGTTTTTGGAACTTACGCCGTTCTGATAACGTTAACCATCCTATTTCATTCATTAAATTAACAATAGATACCGAACGGGTAAGACCGGTCACAATACGTGCAGCTTCATACTGTATTTTTTTAAGTTTATTTTTTTCATATTCGCTGCAGCCATCCCAAACAATAGCAGCATATTCTAAGATTGGACGGACATACGATAAATAAATTTGATTTAATGCCTTACGACTTAGTGTAAATTTCAAAAGCCTCATAGTTCCAATGATTTTGGAAGCCGAAAGAGAGATATTTTCGATATGCATATGCCATTTGCCATCATGGCTCAAAGTAAGGCCTAAATGTTTATGGTGTTCAACAAACGACAACTGGGTGTTGTCTAAAATAAGATTAGGCCGACGCTGTTCATTGGTTTTTGAAAAAAATAATGCTTCAGTTTAACTGAACTAACCATGTTTTTGACCAATTTGAAACAATGTTTAAATCATGGTTTAGAATACCCTCCATATCATCAATTCTTAAGTGGATACTGAAAAAGAACTAGCATTGGCAAACAAACGAGCTATGCTTAACATATTTTCGGATATATCATTAACATATATTAAAAACAAAAGGGGTCCGAGCACAGAGTCTTGAGGAACGCCCGCGGTTATGTTTTTGATTTCAGAATACGCGTTTCCGACAAATACTTGTTGCCTTCTATTATTAAGATAACTTTCAATCCAAGAAAGTAATTTACCATGTACTCCATTTTGCTTAAGTTTAAATGTTTGTCCAACATATTGTATACCGCAACGTGGTGCATTTCAAGTCACAACATAAATGACGTGAGATGTACGTCAATCAACATTTGAAGCTAGACAAACATTAAACAGTCTACCATAACAGCTGATTTAATGGTGGACTTGCAAGATAAGTAATTGCAACAACTGCACCTCTTAGAATTGCACTTATCAATAGAGGGAAACACCTTGCGTCTTGAATGAACTAAACGATTTCTTAAAGGAGACTTTGATGACGCCTACCTAAAGCCCATTAGGACGGTGGCGTTTGATGTTATTCCGCTGTCTTGTCTTGCCGTGCCCTCAGTGGTGTATTCTCTTGTTGCTCTGGCTTCTGCCAAGTCACCGATTACCTTCATTGTGGCTTTCTAGGCTTTTTGTTTTGTATTTATCTATACACGAGCATCTAGGTGTTTTACCTATATTGCCTTTTAACGCTGCCTTGTTGGTTAGATAATATTTCATGGCGGGGATTTCTTTATTTATACTGTCCCGTGTAATTGGGATGACAATAGGGTAAGTGTGAGGTTTGGTGCACCCTAGAACCTGGTTTAAAGCCCCAATGGCCTTTTTGGCCTATGCCCGTTGCATGGCGGAAGCCCTATTGTCAACCCTTTTGTGTTTGTGATGTCGTTTGCATTTTCTTATTACTTTTACCTTCTCGTTTGTCTGTTTGCGTGTTTGTTTTTTTGTGTTTTGTGGTTGACTGTCGTCATTGAATGCTACCTTCCCTGTCCGATTTTTATATCTTTCTTTTTTTATATGGTATTTCTTCAAAACAGGTGATCCTAGAGGAGTAACTGAAACTTTTGAGCTATTATTAAAAATTATGATAATAGTATCGGATGGAACATGAAACGAAGATGCCGAATGACGATTTAAAGTTGAAAGGCGTACATATGGTTTAATTCTAAGTAATGAAGAGTTATTTTGTGGAATTTGTATTGATGCAAAGAGTGTAACCGAAGAGGTAAACGATTTATTTTAAGTGTTTTACTAATAGACTCATATTAATAATTTAGAAAGTAATAACATTCTGTGAAAAGCGAAATAAGGGTCAATTAATAGTTATTAGAGATACGAAATAATATCAACGATCCATAAGAAATAGGTCCAAAACTCGACAACAGTGTCTAATACTAGACCACGAGAAAAGTTAAGGAAAACACTAATAAAACGGGCCAAAATGTCGATGAGCACAAAACCTTCAACACGGTATATGAAACACACGTGTTTAAGGAAAAACTGAATCAATGAATGTCATACAATCACGTGGGATGTAAACAATATTGTTTGGATGTACGTGCAGACTTTTTAAGGTCGCCACACGGCATAAACATCACTATTGTGAAAGGAAATATAGATATAAAAATCGAACAGGAAAAGCAGCATTCAAGGACGACAGTCCACCACAAATACACACAGTCGATGAATAAAAGGCCAAATTAGACATCGCAGACACAAAAGGGTTTACAATAGGGCTACCGTTGTGGAACGGTCACTTGCAAATAAGAACGCTGGGGGTTTAAACCAAGTTCTAGAGTGCACCAAACCTCCCACGTACCCTACTGTCAACCCAATAACACGGAACAGTGTAAATAAAGAAATCCCCGCCAAAAGCTATTCTCTAACCAACAAGGCAGCATTAATAGGCAATATAAGTAAAACAAAAAGATGCTCGTGTATATGTAAATACAAAACAACAATAGCCTAGAAAGCCACAAAGAAGGTACTCAGTGACTTGGCAGAAGCCGGAGCAACATGATAATAAACCATTGAGGGCACGACAAGACAAGACTGCAGACAAACCTCAAACGTCACCGTCCTTTTAGGCTTTAGGTAGACGTCATCATAGGGTCCACAACCTGTCCGGTCATCGTACAATCAAAGAGGCAAGTATAGCTGCGAACTGTAAATAGGTCCATCACCAAGCGTTGCAAAATTATAGTATTTTGATAAACCTTTTAACATGTTTTACAAAGATAGTATGAAAGTGATCATGGCCAATGATCTTACGAAGCTTGTAAACTTCAAGATTGCCATGTGTTCATTTAAGATAAATTAATATCCACTAAACTTTAAATATATAAACTGATATATAAAAATCTACATTATTCAAAACATCCATTTGAGTGAAAAAGATGAGTTTAGCGTAGACACATGTTTTGACAATAATTATGTTTATATACATGTAGGCCGTTAAAGGTATGAAACCACCTATTATTTTCCGCATAGACACCAATGTCAAAATGTCACCTACTAAGATGTAATAAAAGCAGTTCTTGTATGTTTACTAAACTGGTTTGGTACAGTTGCTTTCATTGATTGTTGCTCACAAAGTGTATTTATGGATTGGAAATTTGAAAAATCCTCATCAATAATCGAGAAAAACCTAGATTAATACACTTCTTATATATACAACAACAATCGAATAGAAATGGGCTATTTTCTACTACTTATTTACTACTTTCTACTTTCTACTGCTAATTTCCAACGAAAAAAGAGGGATTGTTTTTTATTATAGGAACTACATTCGACTACACCACGGAGGCTTAGATGCAATTGGTAGTGGTAAACCTATGCACATTCTTTATTTGACGAGATACTTTTTAAAGATTTAAGATTCAAGAGTCTTTATTAAGTAACGTAAACATTACAATGTTTCTTGTTACGTGATACAGTGTATATATATTAAAGCAATGAACAAAACATGACTTATACAACATTTTTGCACGTTTAAAATAAAGATGTAAATGTAAGGTAAAACAAGCAAGCGTAAAATTACTGACGACATTACAGCGAACACGGGCTTCAGAGTAAACGTATGTTACTTTAAGTGGTAATTTCAACTGCTGTTAATGAGTGATGATATGTGGTTGATACAACATAAATCACATGTAAAATATACATAATACTTAATATTAACAACTGTTTCCCAGTGATCAAGTATACTAAAGGAAAGAAGAAGTCGGGAATTTTCGCTATACAGTGTATGTAAAATATGTTGTTGTTAATCGAATGGCACATGGCTACATTGCACTTTTCCTTTCGGATAAAAAACTAGAGGAGTAAAAAAGGAGAAATTAGGAACTCGCTGAGAACGATAAATATTTAAAAATAATAGTGCAGTCTCGGTTTGATAGAGATGTTCATGAACGGTAGTGGTAATTGTTAGCTCCCGTTCACGCCCTCTAGCACCGGGCTGAGCAGAATTCAATATTTAAAATGGCAATAGTACGAAAGTTTGAACCATCCCGAGGATGGTGTGCATATGACGGTGAACATAAACCTTCAATGTGGTATTTTCATACCATTCCATGGTCAGCGGCTAACAAAATGCTTTGCCTTAAACGAGAAAATAATGGCCGAAATAAACAAAATGTAATTTAGATGGGAGCAGAGGTTATGAAGACTGCGTATCATATGTAATAGCCAAAATACTACATTAACAATAGCGCCGCCTAGCGGGGCATTATGAGCCCGTTTCCTAAAGCGGTTATCATGTATAAGCGTTTCCTAGGTATCAGGTCAATATAACCCTTACCTTTGACCTTCTAACAAAAAACTTACTGATAGGGGATGTTGTTAACCAAGAGCACTATTTGTATAAAGTTTCAAGACTGTATATGAAATAGTTTGTGAATAACAGCTGGGAAGGAATTTGTCATCATCAAGTCAGAGTGACCGTGAAATCTGACATACTAAGCTTAAAATCAATAGGGGTTGTTGTTTTAACATGGGAATTATTTCTGTATGAGTGTAGGTTTTATGGTTTTGACGTTATTGTGCGGCATGCAAATTTCCATATAAGGTCACTGTGACCTTGATCTTTGACATATTGGCCCCAGAATCGATAGGGTTCCTCTTCTCAACTAGGTCAATGTACCTTTTGAAGTAATTGTATGGAATGCATATATCTATATAAGGTCACTGTGACATTTGACCTACTAGCCCTAAAAAAAGGAATTAGGTTTCTGTTTTTCTGTTTTCAAAAAGGGCAATGAACCTATGAAGTTTCAAGAGTGTGGATGTTACGGTTTTGAAGTTACCATGCGGAATTCATAATTCCATATAAGGTCAGTGACTATGACCCCAAAAGCAATAGGGTTCATGCTTGCAACAAGGGTGATGAACCTTCGAAATTTCATGAGTGTATGTGTCACGGTTTTGAGGTTATCATGTATATTTCAAATATTCCCATATAAGATGATGGTGTCCTCGATCTTAGACCTACTGACCCCAAACACATTACGGTTTCTCCACTCACCATGGGCAATATATGAATGAAGATTTAAATGTGTAGGTGTTTGTAGGAATGCATTTTCTATATAAGGTGACAGTGACCTTGACCTCTGACCTATTGACCCCAAAGAAAAAAGTATTCATTTTTCCACCCAGGGCAATGTACCTATGAAGTTGTATGAGTGTAGGTGTTACGGTTTTGAAGTTATTATGCAGAAGGTATATTTACATATAAGGTCAATGCGCCCCTGAACTTTGGCTCCAAAAGGACCTCCTTTCATCTAGGGCATTGTACCTGTGAAGTTTTATGAGTGTAGGTGTTACGGTTTTGAAGTTATAATGCGGAATTCATATTTGCATATAAATACAGTGACATTGACATTTAATCCCAAAAGCAATAGTGTTCCCGTTTTCAACAAGGGTGGTGAACCTATGAAATTCATGAGTGTAAGTGTTACGGTATTGAAGTTATTATACAGAATTCATATTTCCATATAAGATGATTGTAACCTTGACCTTTGACCTACTGACCCAAAAAGGAATAGGTTTCTCCACTCACCAAGAGCAATGCACCTATGAAGTTTCGTGAGTGTAGGTGTAAAGGTTTCGAAGTTATCGTCAGAAATGCGTCTTTCTGACCTACTGATCCCAAAAACAATTGCGATACTTCCCTCGACTAGAGCCATTATAGGTATTATGGTATCGAAGTTATCGTTAGGAATGAGTGTTTTCTATATACGATCATGGTGACCTTGACCTTTGACCTATTCATCCCATAAACAACAGGTATATCCCTCTCACCTTTGGCAATGTACTTAAGAAGTTTCAAGGTGTTGAAGTTATCGTCAGGAATGCGTCTTTGTATATAAGGTCAGGGTGACTTTGACCTTTGACTTGCTGACCTCAAAACAATAGAGATACTTCTCTCACTTAGGGCAACGTGCCTATACATTTTCATGAGTGTGGGTGTTATGGTTTCGAAGTCATCATCCAGAATGCGTCTTCCTATATAATGTCACGGTGACCTTGACCTTTTACTTACTGACTCCAAAATTAACAAGAATCCCCCTGTCACATAGAGCAATGTACCTGTGAAGTTTCATGAGTGTAGGTGTAAAGGTTTCGAAGTTATCGCCAGGAATGCGTCTTTCTATATAAGGTGACCTTGACCTTTGACTTCAAAAACAATAGGGATCCTTCTCTAACTTAGGGCAATGTACCTATGAACTTTTATGACTGTAGGTGTGTAGTGTTATGTTTTCGAGTATCATCCAAAATGCATTTCTATATAAGGTCGCGGTGACCTTGACCTTTGACCTACTGATCCCAAAAACAATAGGGATACTTTCTTCACCTAGAGCGATTATAGGTATTATGGTTTCGAAATTAACAACGTAAAGCGAGGCTTTGCCGAGCAATTCTGCTATTTCGTGCCGAGCCTAAAACATTTGATAGTAAATAGCATGATGTGTTTATGACGTTAGATAACATTACGTACAATCTCGTACTCTGTATATCGTTGTTGTGTAGCATGTCTATTACATCCCGTCATATTACAGTGAGTAGTTATTTGACATTTATACGTTGCAAATTAACAACACACTTTTTTGACCTGAGGCTTAAAACGAAACTTTGCTTCTTGTCTCTGTATTGAATGTTTAAAATAGGGGTTAACACTTAGCAATGATGCAAGCTGACGTATACATTAGTCACAGTATGATTGACACTGACGTTATACGACGTACATCCGTCACACGACGGTTGGCAATGAGGTTATCTGACGTTCATGCGTCACACGATGGTTGGCAGTGAGGCAATATGACGTGTACATCAGTCACATAATAGTTGGCAATGACATAATCTGACAATCAGTCATATCATGGCTGACAATGAGGTAATCTAATGGCAGTGAGGTAATCTGACATACATGAGCCATATCGCGGCTGACAATGAGGTAATCTGACGTACATGTTGGCAATGAGGTAATTTGACGTACATGAGACACGTCATGGTTGGCAATGAGGTAATCTGACGTACATCAGCCATAATCATATGTACATGAGCCACGTCATGGTTGGCAATGAAATAAGCTGACGTACATCAGTCATTCAATGTCTGACAATGAGGTAATCTGACGTAAATGAGCCACATCATGTTTGGCAAGGAGTTAATCTGGCGTATATTTAAGCCACGTCATGGTCGGCAATGAGATAATCTGACGTATATATAAGCTACCCCATGGTCGGCATTGAGATAATCTGACGTACATCAGCCATATCGTGGTTGTTAATGCAGTTGTCTGACATACATCCGCCATATGATACTGGCAATGTGGTAGCCTGACATACATCAGTCACATCATGGTTGACAATGTTGTAATCTGGCGTACATCTGCCATATGATACTGGCAATGTGGTAGCCTGACATACATCAGTCACATCATGTTTGACAATGATGTATTTTGAAGTGGTAAACATGGAACTAGTAGTTCCCTTACTTGATATTCAGCATAGTAAGGGTAGCGCAAGGGACTGTTTTTACGGATGGCGGGAAGCGTACAGTACTGGTTCTACCCAGGAAAAAATGGGTGGTCTGCCTCCGCCACAAAAAATCTACCGTCATATATAACCTTGCATGTGTTGAAAATGACGTAAAACATCATCCAAACAAAAAGCAAGGGACTGATCTGGCCGGTGTCACTATACCATCGTGTGTATCAATCAGGCCAACGTTAAGTAACCAGGTACTGGGTTAGAACTTCGGTCGGCTGCACATTTTCTCACAAAGTAATATGTCTCTCTCTCTCTGTGGTGGCTCAAATTGCCTAAGATGCGTGTTGAAGAGCCGTTAAACAACGCATATTACCAAACCAAGCGAAATGTAGGCCTTTAATTGCACATAATCATCTGAATAAATTAAAAGTGGCGAAAACAAAGACAAACAACTGTAATCATTTATAGTGTGTATGTTGTTGTTAGAAGATGAATTTTGATCTAATATACAAAGAAATTGGCGAGTTTGGGCCATACCAGAAATATGTTGTTTATGTCGCCAGCGTCAGCAGTCTGTATTCTGGACTTTTGTTTATGATTTCCGTTTTTGTGCTTGCTATTCCAGCTCACAGGTAAAAAATACATTTTGTTTGTTTTATATAATAAATAATATTTTTTTATTGTTTTAAGCCAAATATGGCCCATGAACATGTTTACATAATAGATACAAATAAATGTGGTTAGATGGCATGTTGTTAGTACATGTACTTAGAATAATAAAGCATTGCAATACCATAGAATACATTCGGTACTATTACGAGAATAATGAAACAAAAGTTAAGCGTATGTGTTAGCAAGTTTACTATACGTTGAAACCGAATTTTAGTGGTTATCCATTTGGGAGAGATTTTGTTTATATTTGTTATATTTTCATTTGGAAGTATAAATCGTTATCTTAAACTGTTAACAACGATATAAACAAATACTACTATATGTATTTCATGGAATAGAAGCAACACAGCCACATTTCCACAGGGAGAGATATACTACACATGTTAAGTGTTAAAATACAATACTTATACAAATCCTATTTTTGGACCACACAAGGGATATATTTTCATTGATATATTTATTTATTTATTTTGTTTGAATTTCAGCGATAACTAAATTTAATCGTGTTCATTATTTGTTCAAAACAGTTCTAATATCAAAAGCCTTAAATACATATAATCCTAATTTCATCACTTCGATTTTGTTTTCGCTATTTAATAATTGAACGAACTTCATGTAGTTTGTTTTTTCCCAATAATATTGCTTTATGTACGATTTTCTTAATTCTGTATAATTTTTGCAATCAATAACGAAATGAAATTCGTCTTCAAGGCACTGGCATTGTCTGCATGTCCTTTCATGAAAAGGCACACTTATAGGCTTTCTCCAACGTCCGCACTCTACTTCCAGTCTGTGACAAGAGAGTCTAAGTCTTGAAAAAGCATAGCGTAATTTGGAGTTATTTAAAATATTATGATATGGTTTGTATTTAAAGACTGCAATTGTCCTATAAAATAATGCTCTAGTAGAATCGCTTAATTGCGTATTCCAACCTTGAATAAATACGTCCTCGAGGCGTTGTTTGAAAACAGTGAGAAACAAGTCCCTATCACCAACTCCCTGGGCTAGCCATACTTCATAATAACCCAGTGTTGATAACAAATGTCTAATTTGCGAGACCCAGTTTATTTTATTTATTTGCCTTTCATCATCGTTTCTTAACATATTATAAACTATCTTTGTGTATTTCGTATCGCTAGTTGCACATCATTTTAACCAGTATTTTGTAATTATATAATACCTTTTATTTATGTAATTCAGTCTTCCAGTTTCACCGTATATAAAGCTAGTTTGGGTTGTTAATTTAACCCCCAATAAACGTTTACAAAAACCTAAATGTGTCCTTTCTACTTGTTTACCTTTATTAAATCCCCATACCTCGGCCGAGTAATTTAATATAGGTGAGATTAGTTTATCAAATAAATCAAATGTATGATTAGGAGATAATTCGATAAATTTGTTTAAATATTTATTTAACTGGAATATAGCTTTGAATGATTGTCCGGCCAACATTTTGTCCGTTTCAATGAAAGCCCCACCTGAAGTGAACACAAGACCGAGGTATTTAAAACTGCTTACAATCTCATTGCGTTGGTAATACAATTTAAGAGTATCTGGTAACCTTCCCTCTTTACTAAATATCATGATCTTTGTCTTTGCCGTATTAACAGTAAGTTTCCATCTTTCACAATATTCTTCTAACACTGACAATGACTTCTGCAAAGCTTCCGCTGACTTTGCAAATAAAATAATATCGTCCGCGTATAATAATAAACATAAATTAATCATACTCACGTCTACCCCGTCAACTCCTTTAAATATGAATTCTTCTTCTCAATCATTTAAATACATGCTAAATAAAAAAGGCGACAAACACTCCCATCGACGCACCCCGAGAAAACACGTGAACTCCTCGCTTAACGTGTTCATATACTTGACCTTTGACTTTACACTGTTATACATAGATTTAATGACATCTAAAATGTTTCATTTGACCATGTTTCTGTGCATGAAACGATGTCATTTTTCATAAATAATATATTTAATTCTGGCGATTCAAGTTTATTTACATTTTTCGATTTTAGACCCTGTACATTTAATAGTGCAAAGTTCAAAGTTCTCTCCCGTCTGCCTATTGATGTGGGCTATTGTTAGTAATCGACTGTCCAGGTGGTACATTCTCGTGAATCCGGCCTGTTGTCGTGGGCGTAGATGTAAAGGCACGTTCATCGTGGGGATGACCATATGTAACTTATGTTAATCTAGCTATGTATTTTTAAGACACATATTCTTTATGCCATTATACTACCAAAGGCAACCGTCCCTGTAATGTTCGTCATAGCTGATCATAGTTAAATGACTGTGTTTCATGTTTGACGCAATAGTTACAAAATATTTGTAAAAAAATAAATAGCTACTCAGTCAAATGGTATAACAGCAATTTACGACGAATAAACTACCGTTTTCTCCCGAGTAGTAACTATTATTCTCAGTTGACGGAAATCAATCATTCGCAATATCTCGAACAATTTCATGGCTTCGTACTATTGCGAAAAGTTACAGGATTGGCCGACGTTTTACGGCTGGGAAATCAGCCAACGAAACGGTTACTGTTGTAAATTATGATATTTTCTTTCAGATAAATAGAGAATATTTGTTGTTTGGGATAGAAAAACAGCTTTTATTTCATATAAAAGTGATCAAACTTCAATATGAAATAAAATTTGTTATTCACAAACATAAGTGAAAATATTGAAGTTTGATCACTTCTATATGAAATAAAATCTGTTATTCACTCGAAAACAACAAAAGACAATAAAAAAGATTATAACGTTTATAACGGTTGCAAATCGTGTTTAACGGCTCTATTAATGCGTCGCCATTAAACAAAAATTGCGACCGTTAAACGACTGATTCACAATTCAATACAGTTAACCCTATATTAACTGCAGTTAAAGAATACCTTCATTTGCTATAACTGAAAATTAGCATAGTCCTTGTTCATTTTTATATCGGGCAGTCATTTTAAACTTGCATAAAACCTAGTTAATATTTTCAATATTTTAACTATATTTTCATGTTTGACCATCCTCTTGTCCTCTTGTTGTGTAACATCTCTTTGTGAAATAATAACACGCAGTAATACCAACTTCTTGTCGTATTGATAATTGTTTGAAATATTTCAGTATAACTTATATATTGTAAAATGATGCAATGCTTTTGTTATTGTTTTCCTTTTCACTAAATAATCCACAGCCATGCACCTTTATAAATGTTATTTTTGGTCTTTGGTTATTGACAATAATAATGTACTTTTCCCAACGTCTAGACCTGGGCGATGGTTTATCTAAGACAAAGCCATGATATTCTATTCTGTGACTGAAGAATGAATTTGTAGTAATGTACTAACAATTGAAACAACTCCTACAGGACAACATTCATTGCCCATTTGAAAAGGCTAAAACAATCGCCGATGCAAGATTAGCCAGTGTGGGTATCAAATCATTGAAATCAATTAAAATAGCTCGGAAGACCCCAAAAGTAGCTATATATGTCCAACTGGAAATGTAGCATTCAGGGACCACAGTCAACAAAAACACGCATACAAACATACACAGTTACACAGATAAATAAAAGGCAAGGTATATGACATCACAAACAAAACATAAGAGGTGACAGTAGGGTTACCGCCTTGGAACGGTCAGTGGGAAAAATGCCGCTAGGGCGGACCAAACTTCACTTTCACCCTATTGTCCTCCAAAAAAACGGGACTGGACAATAAAGAAATCCCCACCAGGCAATATCCTCTAACAAATTAGGCAGCATTAATCGGCAATTTAAGTATATTATATATTCTGTGATGAATTATAGAAATTTCCCAGTTTGAGAAAATCTATAACACATCCCTTCCTCTACTGTGCTATCTCGCCTATTGTGCAAGATAGCACAGTAGCCAAATGTTATGAACTAAACGATAGACGTCACGATATTACGTCACGAATTGACGTCATGATATTACTCCGCGCTGTCGCCAAAGGAATGACAGAAGAAGGAATACTTGTGTCAAAAGACGACTGGAAAGAAATTCATCACAGAATATATATTATATAGTTTAATTAACATTTTTAAGTTCTGGCAATGTCAAGAGCACGTCAATATGGAAAATAATTCACTCGTGAGAAATATTCTTGCGATATAGAAACTCGTGCGAAAACGCACTCGTTTCTATATCGCAAGAATCTTTCTCACTCGAGAATTATTTCCCGTATCACTTCAACAATGTTAATTAAACTCTATACTGTTGATATATTTTATTATGTATTTAACCACATATATAAATAGTTCGGAAACATATTAACGTGGATGACAAATGTTATGTTCAAAAGGTTAGAACGGAATAATTAATTAACTTGTTTTTAGTAGTGTAACTTTAAACATGTTAAATATTATGTAAAATGTAAAACAATTGTAAGCATAAGATTCAATGATTAAATGTGTTAATGCACTGCTAAACATATAGGCATTCATTTATTGCGTATATGAATACAAACCTTATGGGCAGAGACAGTATTATTGTCTAGACATTTGCTGATGGGAGAGATAGAGGTAGAATGGAGATGAGAACTTATAGGTTATTAAAAACTAATTTAAACATTTAGGCCACATACACTTAAATCTGCTGCACTTTACACACTTGAAGTTGCTTAATAAGAAATAAAACAGGTAAATAGACGACTTTGCCAATATAGAACATATCTCCTTTATAAAATTGATATAGACGAGGAGCAACTTGGTAATTCAAAATATCAAGCATACGATAACATTAGAGAGAACTACCTATTTAAAAGTATTAGAGATAAAGTTTTTTTTTGATAAGCAAACCAGTTCAACATATTGTTTGATTACTCGAGTTAAATAACTTGCATAAATATATACTTAACATATCACAACGCGGGTGATATTGTATTTTTTCAGATGTTCAATACCAGGCTTGGACAACGACACGTATGCCGTACAAGACGACCTACATCAGTCGTTGATAAATCAAACCATTCCATTATCGTCTGATCTGAATGTTAAGTATGACCAGTGTCACGTGTTTGCGGTGTCAAGTGACGGCGAGAGAATCACGGAAAAGTGCCAGAACTGGGTGTACGACAAATCCATTTGGGAGTCAACTTTGGCAGCTAAGGTAACTCTTAAAAAACACTTTTTATTGTATATCATTCTGCCTTCCTCAATGAATATTCCCCCCCACCCCCCACACACACACACACACCCACCCCAGTCGGTGGTGGGGTGATAAGAATCAGCCGACTGCTCGTTACTAAGAAGAGGGGTAGGAATACCCCCACGAAAAGTAAACCACCTGTTGACCGTAGGTGGCGACCCGTGTCGTTGGAGAAGGGAGTCCTGTGGTTGAGTGGCGTGGAGATCTGGTAGTTATCTCCACGTTGCAACACACCACTTTGGTCCGGACTTCAACTAAACGGGCGGTCAGATTTGGCCCGATCTGATCAATCGGTTTGTCATGCCAACTATAAGATATCCGAGCTTATTATTCAGACAGTACCAGTACCTTACTTACCTGTTATATTGTTCTACTTTAAACATTATATATATAGGGTCTTTTATGGCGGTGACGCACGGGCTAACCATGTAGTTCTAAACGCTATATGACCATAGTCATGCCACTTTTTATCATGGCATCACACAACGCACAAACTACTCATGAATGTAAAAAAACAGAACTTGAATCTGATACTGAGGAACCAGTGATCAACCAGTCCTTTCCCCATTTTCTCATTATCGAATCTGAAAACGGAAAAAAGGCCTGTTGCAGATATGTCACCTTTTGTTATCCACCTCTTGCTGTCCATTCCATTGCTGGACATGTAAAACAAATCAAAAAACTAAAAAACAAAACTCTCCTTATTTAAACAGAAAAAGACATCTCGCTCTGATAATTTACTAACAATTACACAAATTTTTAAACACAAAGTCAAATACTACCCTCACACCTCTATGAACATCTCCAAAGGCGCCATCAGGTGCCCGGATCTCTCCGGAGTACCTGAAGAAGAAATTGTCAACGAGCTTGCGCCACAGTTAGTAACTGCGGCTCGCCAAATATCCATAAAGAGGAATGATAAAATTATTAGTACAAATACTATCGTCCTCACATTTGCAACACCCGTCTTACCAAGAACAATAAAGTGGCATATCTGTAATTACATGTTGACGCCTAAATTCTAAACCCGTTACGTTGCTACAATTGTCAAGCCTTTGGGCACTACAAGTCCAGGTGTAATAAAGAAGAACTTTGTGGTAAATGTGGCGAGTGTGCATTCAAGCATAACGAATCAGATTATCCTAACGCCCTCAAATGTACCAACTGCGGTCTAGGACATTACGCACATTCAAAACTATGTGAACAATTCAAAAAAGAAAAAGAAATCATAACAGTTAAATATACAAAAACATTCCCTTTCCAGAAGCACGAAAATTGATTGAAGAAAAATATAAAATGTTAAGTCCGACCTCTTAAAACAACAGCAACACACATAGAATGCAGGGATGCAAGTACGCAAGACGAAGACAGTCAGAAATTCAAAATACAAAGAATACTACTTCCTCAGTATCAAATCCAAACAAAAGTCAACAAATACAACTTAACAAACCAAAATAATTTGTTTCACCTAATCAAACATTTTCATTTAAATCAAACACAAAATCAGCAAGCTCTGGCAATGTCAAGAGCACGTCAATTTCTCAGAATTGGAAAGCGGGTCCTTCTTAGGCTGTGAAGTCTAGTAGTTCCCCAGTCGTGAAACCATATACTTCCTCGGTTGGAAGTCCTAGTGCTTCTCCAACTAGGGAGCACAAGGAGCATTCAAAGGTGTCTAACGGCCCTATTGAGCTGCATAACAAATTCGAACAGCTTATGGACATTTCAGAGCCAGCAGCTGCACTGCCACTTCCGTCCTCTCATGAAAAGTTAGTCGAGGTGCCACTTCAGCTGACTTCTTCCAGGGAGGAGGATTCATCAGTGGCGATGTCACTGCTTGAGTCCTCTAATACCTCTCCTAAATCTAAGGCCAAAAATGAAAATAAAATTAAAAATCGCCTTAGTGCTAAATAATAGGTAAAACTAATAAGATCATTCAATGGAATTGTCGAGGTTTGAAACCAAATTATGATGAAAGCAGCTTAATTTTAAATGAACACAACCCTATTGCTCTTTATCTTCAAGAACCATTCTTGAAGACAAGTGATAATGTATCTTTTAAACAATACTCACTATACAATCATATTTGTGATACCGGGGACAAGGCGACTTGTGGAGTTTCGATAATCGTTAATCGAAACCTGTTGCGTCGAAAACAAATTTGCAGGTTATTGCGGTCAGTGTTACGATGCACAGAGTTATAACAATATGTTCCTTATATTTACCACCTAGTTCTTTACTAGACCCTAAAGATCTAAATCACATAGTTGAACAATTGCCATCACCTTTTATACTCTTGGGTGATTTTAATGCACACAACTACATCTGGGGTTGTAAAGATATGAACGATAAAGGCAAGAAAATTGAGGATTTCTTAGCCAAAAACAATTTGTGATTTTTAATGATAATAAGTCACATACTTATTTACATCCTGCTACAGGCTCTTATTCTTCCATTGATTTAACAATATGCGATTCAATGCTTTTGATGGATTTTTCGTGGAGTGTTGGAGACTACCTCTGTGGAAGTGGCCACTTCCCCATATTTCTTTAAAATATTGGCCCTCCACTTCTCGAAAAAACGCAACGATGGAAACTTCGCAAGGCTGATTGGACTACGTTTCAATCTCTTTGCGAGGAACAATTAAAGCCTTCCATTTTCGAAGATGTCGAAGACGGAACTACTCTTTTTACCAAAACTCTTCATGATATAGCTGATCAAACTATTCCAAACACCTCGGCAAATCCAAAACGAACACATAAACCATGGTACGACGATGACTGCAAAAAGGAGTCATCGATCGTAAAGCTGCATTAAATAATTTTAACTTGCGGCCAACTCCAACAAATTTAGATAACTTTTTTGTGCGAAAGCTCGTCGTACTATTCAGGATAGCAAGAGGAAATCCTGGAGATCTTACGTCTCTAGGCTAAATTCTCGCTCAACTCTTAAAAAGGCATGGGACATAGTCCGGAAAATAAGTGGTGAAGGTAAATCTAGTTCTGTAAATCATCTTAAAACAGATAATGGAGATATAACATCTGTCAAAGATATTACAAACACTTTGGCAGAAATTTCCTTCTGAAAATTGTCAACCAAATTTTCTGAAAAATAAGAAACTAAAAGAACAGAAGAAGCTGAACTTCAAGTCGAAAACTTGGAGAAATACAATAAACTATTCACTCTCAAAGAATTTCGAGAATCCGTTAAAAAGGCTCATGATACATCAGCTGGTCCTGATGATATCCATTAACAATTATTAAAACATTTACCTGAATCCTGTCTCTCTACCCTTCTTGATATATTTAATAAGGTTTGGGTGACGGGAAACTTCCCCGATTATCGGCGGGAAGCAATCGTTATGCCAGTCCCCAAACCTGGAAAGGATCAATAAATTATCGCCCTATCGCTTTAACGAGTTGTATATGTAAAACCATGGAACGAATGGTTAATGAGAGACTCGTTTGGTACCTGGAGTCCAACAAACTGATAAAAAAGTATCAAAGTGGATTCCGGCGCCAACGAGGCACAACAGACAATCTCATTTGATTATTATCGTTTATTAGGGAAGCTTTCATAAAAAAAGAACATCTAGTCGGTGTAATTTTTGACTTGGAGAAAGCTTATGATACTGCATGGAAGTACGGTATTATGAATGATCTTCATGACCTTGGTCTTAGAGGCCGATTACCCATTTTATAGAGAAATTCTTAGATGATAGACAGTTTCGTGTCCGAATGGGTTCAACCCTCTCTGATATTCATGAACAGGAGATGGGTGTTCCACAGGGATTAACAAGATTAACAGTATAGTAAAATGCATCAATCCAGGTGTGGATTTTTCTCTATATGTTGACGACTTTGCTATATGATATCGTGCAAAAAACATGAATACTTTGAGAGACAATTACAACAATGTCTCGGTAAAATTCAGACCGGTCTGATGAAAATGGTTTTAAGTTTTCTAAATCTAAAACCAATTGTATGCACTTTTGTCAACTACGCAAACATCACGAAGACCCTCATCTAACACTGGGCGGTTCATCTTTACTAGTAGTGGATGAGACAAAATTCCTAGGTCTTATTTTTGACCGTAAATTGACGTTTATACCACAATTTAAATACTTGAAAGCCAAATGCCTTAAAGCTCTTAACTTACTTAAAGTTGTTGCAAACACTAATTGGGAAGCAGATCGAAAAGTCCTCTTGAGAATTTTACAGATCTCTTATCAGATCCAAGCTGGACTACGGCTCAATAGTATATGGATCAACTCGCAATTCATACTTGCAGATGCTCTATCCTATACATAATCAAGGATTACGACCCGCCTTAGGAGCCTTTCGTACATCACCAGCAGAAAGTCTATATGTTGAAGCTAACGAACCATCATTCTCTCATAGACGGGTCTAATTAGCCCTTCAGTATACCATTAAATTACAATCTAACCCTTCAAATCCAACTTTCGATACTGTTTTTAATCCTAATTATGATCCTCTTTTTGATCAAAAACCGAAGGCCGTTCGGCCATTTGGTCTTCGTATTAAACCAAAATTAAGAGTCACTGAAATCGACCTAAATTTGATTGCCAAGTACAAAGTACCACAAATACCACCGTGGACTTTGGAAACACCAACAATTATTTTTTGATCTTTGTAATAATAACAAATCCATTACAGATCCTACTATCTTTCAAAGCAAATTTAATGAAATTAAATCGAAATACAGTTACTTTCAACATGTATACAAAGATGGTTCTAAAGATGGAGACAAGGTAGCTGCAGCAGCTGTTGTTCACAAACATATAATAAAGAGCCGCCTGCCTGACAAGGCCTCTATCTTCTCAGCTAAACTTAAAGCAATTGAACTTGCCTTTAGTTTTATTCAGGAATCTGATGATGACCATTTCGTAATCTTTTCTGATTTCCTTTCATCTCTTGAAGCACTGGGTAATATGAAACATGATAATCCAGCTTTGCTTCAACTTTTAGAAAATTACAATTCTCTTATAGTTGATAATGTTATTATTTTCTGCTGGCTTCCAAACCATTTAGGAATACGTGGTAATGATACAGCTGATAGTGCTGCTAAGGCAGCATTAGGTTAACATATATCTAATACCAAATTACCTTATACTAATTTCAAAAGTTGTATCAACACATATATTCGTAACTCTTGGCAAGCCGCTTGGGACTTGTAGGTGAAATATAAACTCCATTCCATTAAACCGTTAATCAGAGAAAGGCATCATTCTAGTAGACTCATTCGTCGAGAGGAAGTTGTCCTAGCCAGGGTCAGGATAGGGCATACACGCTGTACTCATTCATATTTATTACAAGGTGAGCAGTTGCCAGAATTATTTTTAATTACTACTTCATTTCCATGATTCATCGATTTTTGCGCACAATATGACCTATTTATGTGTCGACGTGCCATAAAACACCATTCATTCATTCATTCATTCAATGGATATTTAGGGTTATTACAACAGGCAGAACATATTACTAATAGGGGAGTCAAAAATAAAGAAGACAAAAAAGAAAACCAAACATACCAATACATCAAACGAAACTAAAATAGAATAGCGGAATTCTGAGCAAATATCTTTTACCTAATTTGATGATGATCTTTTGCCTTACCTTAATAGAGAAATATATGATTATTTTTTGTTGCAGTTAGACTTGATGTGTGGCCGGTCGATAATGAAATATAATGCTCTTATGATGTTTTGCGGTGGTCTGCTCATTGGCTCTTTTATCACGGGACTCATATCTGACCGGTAATGTATTTAATCGTAAAAATGTTTCTGTTAGATTAATCCTGATGAGCTGAAAAAAAAGAAGCTGGACTTCACCTAATCTACAATATACTAGGAAACATGTAACAATCTAATTTTCAATTGCCATTTCTTCTTTCCCATACAGACCTCCGTTCGATACATACTAAGTCTGGCCGTTTCTTTTAAAATTAACATTTATTTAAATTGTATCACTTGACAATTATTGAAGTGACGTCATGGGTTTCCTATTGTTGTATACGTCTTTATGTGTCAATCGGAAAGCTACAAAACTGGTGTTAAAATAGAACAGAGGTTACAAACAATACGCAAACACATATGTTTTGAAGCTTATGTTTCAGACAATTTGAAGGTCAGTGAAACAGACATTTTAGTTGTTGAAAAAAATACATTTGCTTTTCGAAAAAGGTTGAGAAAAAGAAATTGATATTCAATAGTTTACACGACATTTTGTTCACATAAAATTATACAACCTCTAAATTGGTTTGTTGAATGTGGATTTTAAATTTTTGTTTGCATACAAAAATGGCAAAAATGTGCATAACTCTTAGCAGACTTGTTTTTATACGAGGGTGCTTCAAAATGTTCTGTCACTAGGCATATATCCTTTGAACTGGATATTACACTGAGATAAAGTAGTGTATTTATTGTACTACTGTGTTCGCTCTCTCAAATTCCACAAAAAAAATGAAAATATTCCGGTTATTTATACACCTGAATTACCTCCCCCTACCACACCTTTTGGATACTGGCATCCCTGAAAATTTCCTTGTTACAAAACGTTATAAAAATTATTTGAATAATTCTATGCTTTTGAATTTTCTTGTACGCTATCTGTTGTTATTCGCCCATATTCTTTGAAAATGATTGTCGAGAATTCGGAAAGGTCTTGCTGCAAACCAGATATTAGTGAATGCATATCCCTTAATTTTAGCAGAAATAACACTGATTTTCTTCATTTTGTTTACGGAAATGTTATAATATCTTTTAAATGTCATAATTATTCTCATAGTATTAATATGTTTTCATATCGTTTTACAAATCTTAGCCCTTCAGTGTTTAAATCTTATATTCAACACATTATTGTAGAATTTTGTACAATGTTTAGTGAAACTATTGATCATCCAAAAAAACGCTATTTCAGAAGACTGCCCTTCCATTTAATGGCGATTTATTATTAAATTAATTTTACACGTTAAATTCTGAACCTTGTAATGCATAGATATAACTGGTAATGTATGAGAAATTTCAAAGGTCTTCGACAATTACTTAAGGAGAAACAGGCATTTAAAAAAGTAACAATTAACATACCTGAAAAAACTCAGGACGAAAATGCCTCAGTATGTATGTGATGTGTATTAAATGTTCCATAACTTTCGTCACACAAAAGATAAAGCATTCATTTTACATCAATGGAATGGTATTGTAACTCTCTTTCATTTGGTACCAAAGACCGACACTCACAACGAGCACATAATTGTTAAAACGCGTTAGTGACAGAACTTATTGAATGACCCTCGTACCGTTATAAAAGAATTGTATGCTGAGTGTTTCACCTGCTAGCCACGGAGACATTACGTTTAGTAGTACTTCTTGTTTTCTAGATGACACATAAAGTCACTCTCTCGCCAACAACAGGTACATCTTACAACACAAAACCGTTCTTCCAATCTATTTTAAAGTGTACATGTCATAAAAGTATGCATGTGTGCCGTTTAACAGTCTATATTTAGTAAAAGTAAGTATAAATATAAAAGTCGAGCAGGAAATGCAGCTTTCACAGAAAACAGTAAACCTAAAAACACTCAGAAATTCAAACAAGAATGGCAATAGTAATAATAAAGACATATGACGTCACAAACACAAAAAGGGTTGACAGTAGGGCTACCGCCTTGAAACGGTCAGTGGAAAAAAGGCCACTGGAGGTTTAAACTCGGTTCTAGGGTGCACCAAACCTCACACTTACCCTGCTTCATCCCAATAAAATGGGACAGTGTAAATAATGAAATCCCCGCCATGAACTATACTCTATCCAACAAGGCAGCATTGATAGGCACTATAGGTAAAACTCAACGATGCTCGTGTATATATAAATACAAAAACAACAACAGCCTAGAAAGCCGCAAACAAGGTACTTGATGACTTGGCAGAAGCCAGAGCCACAAGATAATAAACCACTGAAGGCACGATAAGACAAGATTGCAGACAAACATAAAACGTCGCAGTCCTTTTGGGCATTAGGTAGACGTCATCATAGGGTCCACAGCCTGTCCAGTTATCGTACAGTTAAAGAGGAAAGCATAGTGGCGAACTGTAATTGGGTCAACCACCATGCATGCAGTACGTTGAAAAATGATAGGGTCATAACCTCGTTTGATAAACATTTTAACAAGTTTAACAAAGCTAGTATGAAAGTGATCATGACCAGGAATCTGACGAAGTTTATAAATCACATCACCATAAATGTCAGGTTATGATATTCCTTGTCGCAGAAGATTTCTTAAATTACTTTTATATTTGGAAAGAAGATCACGGTTACGATAATAATATTTTGCAAAGGTTTTACAAAGTTTATGGTAACGGTAGCCCTGATGTAACGCTAGCTCTAGCTTTTTAGTTATGCAAAGATTACGAATATTAAAGTCCTCATCTCGAGTACAAGCTATAGAAAAGCGAATAAGTTGAGATACACAGACCCCATAAGAAGTTGCTCGGGAGCATTCCCATCTAAATGGGGATAATTAACAATATCAAAATTAAAATCATCTCTCTTTCATCGATTTTGCTAATTATTTCATCATTTTCAATAGAGAGATGTAAATCGCGAAAAAAACCCGTTAGTATCAAAAATTCTAGGTTTGTGAAGCTGAAGTTCTTTACGATATATATCATTAACCATAGTAGAAACGAAAGGGTGTTTCAATGTTCATCCATATACCGAGAGGTGTCATTAAAGGCTTCAATAACATCTACCTAGGTATCTGGTGAAAGACACAATATGAAATCTCTTTCATAGCAATACAAAACCAAATCTATGAAAACGGTTGTACAGTTCGTACCCATAGGGATACCAATAATGTGTCTATAAGCGGTAGTTTCATACCTGACGAAACTATTATCTATTAGGAAGATGAGTGCTTCACAAACTTCTTGGCAAGTCCACATAGTGTAATTGTCTAAAATGTCATTAGTGAAAAAAATCTTTACTATTAGTTAAGGCCAAACATGTATTTTTTCTCTAGCGAAAGTGTTTAGAATAAGAGCAACACGCTTGTCTTTGATAAGGTGAAGCGGTAAGGTTGTATAAAGTGTAGAGAAGTCATAAGTGCTTATTGATGAAACAGGCCGTTTATAGCAAACTTTATCATGAACGTCTCCTGAAATTTTAATATACCAAAATACAATTAATCACAGAGTTTCCATAAGTTTTAGTACAATATTGTTTAACGTGATCTCTAACAGCAGTAAGACAACATCTTAAACGATTGGAGATGGTTGTGGTGGTGCAGGCACTAGAATTCGAAATACATCTCACAAAGCCTTGTTTCTATACTGCAATATAATGTTCTATAAGTTTATGTCCCAGATATAAACATAAACATCAAAAAAACACATGTTATTTATTTAAATTACCTTGAATAACAGAACCAATAATAAACAGGGCATCCAACATCGTTAATAAACACGCTCATAATAACAACTTTCTTTTATCACGTTAGGTTTGGGCGTAAGACGTGTATGTGCGTATCGTCCTTCTTCTGCTGGTGCACAGTCCTGAGTATCGCATGGACACCGAGTTATCCAGTCTACATAATCCTTATCTTTTGGGTCGGCTTCTTTGCCGTGGGTACCTACATGCCGGCCTTCGTAATGAGTAAATATATGTCTTACCGCTTACATATTTTGTATCTATAGTTGACGATATTATAAAAACAAGTGTGAACCTTAAGTTGTATACGTAGTTTGATCAAAATTCAATACATGCGTTTTCTATCCTTTGTTTTGTTTTTCGCTTTGTGTATTAAATAAGTACTAGTGGAAACATTTTAACATATTCATTGTTTAAATAACAAGCACAGTAATATTTAGTTTAGCATCCTTTCTTAAAACAAACAATATAATAATATAAGTATTGGAAG